>VWZV01007732.1:0-145129 GCA_013397155.1 Irena cyanogastra
GTTGATTTTTGTAATCATATAGAAAAACACAGGTCTAAGATGAAGAAACATCTGTTACTGATTAATCTGTTGATTTTTGTAATCATATAGAAAAACACAGGTCTAAGATGAAGAAACATCTGTTACTGNAGAAACATCTGTTACTGCTTAATGTGGTGTCTTCTTTGGACATTGGCTTTGCATCTGGGAAAATCCCTAAGGCAGCAAAACCTAAAACTTGCTGTGGATCCAGCAGGTGGTGTTTTGAGGGTCAAGGCCTCAGTTACATTGTAGCATGGTGGCTTGTGACTCTAAATTTCAAACTTGCCAAAGAACATACATGTTAAACACATCATCCTGTTGCTTAACCCCAAAATGGATGAAGAATGGCTAAACAGTAAAACTCACCTTATGAAATACCCTGTATACTTTCTTAGCTCCTGCTGACGATTTTGATCAAACACTTTTTCATAATGAAAGATGACTGATATTTATGTCTAAAATATGATATTCAGACAGGGCTGTTTTAAGGCAAAACAGCCTTTTTATTTTCCTGAAGTGCTCCATTGTGTTTGGCCTAAAGCAGATGGGCAGCAAGCACCAGAAATCTGCTGTAGCTTTCTAGAGAAAATGTAACAATTAAATATCTTCAAGGGCTGTAACTCTGTCATTACTTTGGGTTCCTACCTTTGCATCATTCTATGAGCATGCTTGTCCAAGAAGTAGGAAGTCTGGGTTTAATACATAAAGGTTTAATTATACTTTGGGTTCTGTTGGGTGGATTCTGCACCTGTGCTCGAGCTGGTTAAACCTTACAGTGAGGCAGTGCCTTATAGAGGCTCCTGCACTAGGTGAGCTATATGATGTATGTGTTGGTGCTAGGCACGAATTCTAATGCAGCTCTTGTCTGACACATCAGTGAAGACAAGGCACCATCCATCTTTAGGTTTCTTTAAGTGATGTGGAGGCTATACTCTCTTCTGTATAGCCAGAAACCAACCACTGTATTCCTGAGAAACAAGATGAAGGTTTGAACCATACTTTGTTTAATGGGAAACTCTACAACTGAGCCATGGCCATGTCTATTAAATATGTACAGAGGAAAGGCTGGTACCAGACATCTCATTATATTGTAGCTCTACCTATTGTAATTGGTTTTTCTCCCTTTTTGTGCAAGATCCTGTAATAAATTAGTACCAAATATCAGTTGTAAAATGTTTAATAATTCTGTAGTAATAGGTCTAAGGATTTGCTATAAGTGATACCTTTTTTATTGTAGGTCTTCATTACTTCAAAAACATTGTGTTAGTAGGATCTCTGCAGGATCGTTATGTTCCTTATCACTCTGCTCGCATTGAGATGTGTAAAACAGCTTTAAAGGATAAACAATCAGGTAATAAATATCCTGCAAAATAAACAAACCACTCAGGTTAAAACCTCACATGTATCAGTCTCCTCCCATTTAATTTTGGCTGCTTAACTGAGTGTTAGCATTATTCTACTACATGTTCAGAAACTCTGGGCTTACTTTGTAGTAGTAGTAGAGAGAGAAAATCCACGTTGGAGGCTGACTTGCTTTCTGTATCTGTCCTATTCTATTACATGCAGATGGAGATGAGACTGAACAGGTTTCTAGCTTACTGACTTCGCTGAAAGTTAGGTGAGATAGACACAGCCCTTGATGTACTATTTTATGAACAGGGAGGACAAATAATTTTGATTTTTAAGGATATAAAATCGTAGCATCAAGCCCTGGGCTGTATTTAGCTGTGGCTTAATAACAGAACTGAAAAAAGGTAATTTTTCCATAATCAGTTAGGATCAGTTGTTGTACTTATTATTGAGATATCCTAGCACAATTGCATTCTAGTATTATATACTGACAAATAACTTTTATGTCCTGTAATAAATTAATACTGATAAGTACATTCTCACTATAAATATACAAATACTAAAATGCATAGCTTCAAATTATTTTTCCAACATTTCTAGAGGAAATTAAACTTTCTATATATTCTATCTTAATGGAACCACAGCATAACACATTTCATTACTTCTGTTACTCTGGAATGTGTTCGTATTGAGTTCAAGGTCAAAGAATTGTGTTTGTTTCTGGCAATTCACACAGTACAACTTTTCTTTTCTTCTACAGGACCAATTTATGCTGAAATGATCCAGAACCTGCTTCTGCCAGTTCTTCAAAATAAGGAATGTAATTTGGTTCGTTATAATGTAATTAATGCATTACCCAATACAGCAGATTCTCTCATAGGGAGAGCTGCACACATTGCTGTTCTTGATTCAGAAATATTTTTAGAAAAATTCTTTCTTGTTGCTGCCCTAAAATATTTTCAGTAGAGAAGAGCATTGTCAGAGACTTGGTTATTACCTCATTAACAGATGAATTCAGATAATGTGTGGTGTTAAAGTATAGCTGCAGCTGTATTTTAAGAGATATTTATACTTTTTATATGGAAGATAATTTATATCATCCACACTTAGGGCTTTTTAACATCAACTTTACTTTCTAGGTAATGTGACTGTGCAATATTTTTTTATTTTGTTCTTTTTACTTTTCTATTACTTTTTCTTAATTTTGGGTACCTAATTATTTGGTGATTAAAGCACAGTGTATTCTTTTGGTTGGTTGGTTATTGGCTTTCAGACAACAGAGGTCTATGTTTCTTGGCTACATTTTACAAGAGGCTTTAGATGCCAAAAATAAATTGGATTTTAAAATTCTAACAATGTCTTACGTGTTCACTTGTCGTATTTTAGCACTGTAGGAAGTTTAACTGGAAACACAATGAGCTGCTAAAATACTGGATATTTGAAAATGACTATATCTGCTACAGTTTAACAGTTTTCTACAAAATCATTACTGTCATTGTTAAATATGTTATGCCTATGGGAATATATTTTCTGCTGATTTCAAAAACATGATAGTTTACATACTCAAATTTTATGACTGGAACTTTTGTTTTCAGAAGCAAATGGCAACTAAGGATTTTTGAATGTTAAATGATAGCTGCCTTCAAATAATTGGGGTTTTGCAAACTGTATTAAGATGGTTCCTTACTCTGTCAGTTCTTTAGATGGACATGGACAATTTTACGTGGACTTCCTCGTATATACTTAAAATAAGTAAATGTTATAAATTTCGGCAATACTTTTATGAATTTAAGCAATTTTTAAATATTGTTAAAATGTTTTATTGACTATAAAGCATTGTAAATATAAATCAATACATCTTCAAATGAGACAATATTGTAAACTTTACCTGTTTAGTGACACAGATAAAATGTTTTTGATATACAGGAATGTTAAAGATCTGACTTTCTACTGGTGCTGAATAGCATTGTTTGGTTTCTTCTTCCTTCCCTTTTCTCTGTTTCAAACAATAGTTCACTAAAGGTGGGGGAAAAGAGTTACATGTACATTCACTAATTGTACACTAATTGTAATGAACATTTTTGAAAAATATAAATTTGTTGTATAATGCATGTTTATTTTAGCATTGTGTTATTGCATCTGGTGTTAATAAAATGAACAAATTACTCTAATGAAAGCAATTAAAGAAACTGAAATGTTCTGCTAATTACCAAAATTCTGGGGAGACTTTTTGTATATAATTAATAATCTTGTACTTTTGAAATTAATATAGCAATAATAGTTTATAATGAACTTATTTTGCATTTGATATGGAATGTTGTATAATAGTCTTTGTAATATATGGGGGGAGGGTTCCCTATAACTTACAAGATGCTCAAATGAGCATCTGAGCATCTACAGTTCAGCAACATATACACTGCAGAGTAATTTATTAGAGTTGTGTTAGGCAAGTCCTAATAACACAAAGGTATCTTTAATGCATTCTCGCTATAACAATGCCTATTTTTCATTTTTACTTTTGCATTATGATGTTGCTATTAAGCTCTAAATGTTTAAATTATGTTCTGGAACTGTCTTTTATTTAACAGTATTATTGGATTTGGCTACTGGCTAAACTTTGAATAGCTGTTTAACAGAGCTGAAGTTACAAAATATTCCTTGATGCATAATTAAGACTTTAAACTGTTCTTTGTAAACAAGTATTTAGATAGTTCTGTCACTACTGAAAAATGTCTGTCTTGCTTTGTGTCTCTGGAAATCTGAACATGTAAAGCATGCTTTTGTGATCAGAAAAGCAGAAATATCATGACAGAAATAGCCACCTTTTTTTTTTCTTTTCTTTTTTGGGGGGAGTGGGTAACAGTAGGTCCCATCTAGTTAAGGCAGCTTGAATTAGCTTTGTTGTTTGAGGAAAATGGATGATGCAGGACATCATGTCATATTTGCATGTAAGTGTATTAAGGAACAGAGGAAAATTAAGAGAACATTAAATTCATTCTCTCTTCCTTCATTTTTATTGCCTACTCCATGTGTGGTCTAGTAGCCCTCTCAGTACCGTAGCTTTTGTGAGGGCTGTTTGACATTCCAAAGTCCCAAAGGAATGTGCTGTCTGACAGTAGTGAGAGGCACTGATGACCCCAACATGTCCTTGAAGTATAGGAGGTTCATATTTACTTACAGACTGTATGGTCACTTGCAGTTGCTCTCTGAATAACACATGCAGGCTGGGATGTTTTGCACAACTGTGCATGTGTTGCATGGCATGTTCCCCCTACTCCTGCAGTTTTCTGCCTTCTCTTTCCTAGACCTAAACACAGACCTGTGTATACATAAGTCAGTGTCATCTGATGCAGTAGCAGCTCTAAAGTGCTGCTACTCACCATCTCACCACTCTTCTGTTTGAATGAGGGCTTCATCTTCCTTCAGTGATAGTGACCTCTTCTTCATGCAGGTATCCTGCAGCTGCTTCAAAGAGAATTATGCTGCTTACAGAATGAGAGGTAAGAACTGAGGTCTTAACATTCCTTTAACTGTCAGTCTCTTGTTCCACGAAGGCAGTAGGCTGGTACTGTTATTTCAAAAAGCTCTCAGTGATACAATTAGGAGATCACTGCATAAAATGACATACTGTCTGAACCTCTGTTTCCATGTTGTGTATATTAATTAATTCCTTGGGTTGTGTTTGAATCCTTGATACAAACTAAACTTTCTGTTACTGTAAATCTAGGCATTGCTACTACTTTGGAAAAAAAGTTCATGCTATACTGGAAATCACCAGGATTTGCAGCAGAGCCAAGAGATTTGATATTGATGGAAAACAGTCTGTAACCATGAAGCAGCCTTGTTTCCAAACTGGTTTTATTTGCTTAGCCCTGACTAGATGTGGTGTTCAGATAACCAAGGCTCTTGACGTGGTCTCAGAGGCAGAGGGGGCATTTAGGCAATACCAGCACACTCGCTGTCCAGGGCAGTGCTGGTTGTGGAGCTTTCCAGGCAGTCTCCAAGACCAGTACACCTGGCTCATCTGAACTGACCTGCTGCAAGCTTTGTGCTAACTGTGTAAGTCTTTTATTCCCCACTTTTTAGACCAGCAAAGCTAAATACAATATTGTTTGTGTCATCTTGCAAAGGAAGCTGTAGTGCAAGAGATAAATGCAAGAGATAAACAGAGGAAGGAAAACAAGAAAACAGTCCATTTAATCACAAAGTAGAAAATTCCTATGGTGTATGCTACAGTTGTTTTTACCAATGGTAAGATTTATTACCTCCTTAGCCAAAAGATCTAGAAATGAATAATTCAGGAGTTGCAAGTGAATTTTTACAGCAATACAATAAATAAAGACAAGAAATATGTTTTGAAGACAGTTAATTTTTAAATAGTACCTCAATAATCTTTCACTGCTATTTCATTCTTACCATTTGAAATTCAATATGTATGCTTGTATATATGATGTATGCATACATGTATGATTTTTCATGGATTGTGTTAAGCGGTTTAGGAGCAGAGCTTACTATTTATTCCTTGGTGTCTGCTGGCAGCTTGGTAAGTTTTTTTTAAGGGAAGGATTTCATGTTTTTATTGTACTGAAGACATAAATAATAAGTTCTTGAACTTTGACAAGATCTGTTTAGGTTTTTTCCTTGCTGCTTTTAGGCAGAGCATTTTTTTCTGTATTTGTATTTATTTTCTCTCTAGAGGCCCAGCATCTTGCTGTTAGAATAAAGGAAAAGGTTTCCATTATTTTCAGTCTCTAATGTCTCATTAACCATGTTATAAAAGGCCAATTGAGAAAATGTCACTCGTAAGGCAGTCAGTTAAATTTAATTACCTTTAGTGTGTAGGCATTGCCAGATGTAACTCCAATAAACTCCAGGAAGTGCTGCTGCTCTTTAATTTACCAAGATTTATTTTCTAAAGCTTTCAGATGTGAACAAAAAATGCTATTTTAGATTCAGATCTCCAAGTTATCTTCTTCAGGTTAGTATCTGTGGACAGTGAATTCAGTTTTATCTAAAAACAAGCTTAGCTGGAGAAGTGTAAAGAGTTACAAAAAGCAAAAGCTGTCATATTCAAAACATTGACTGTAGTTAATTAACTGGAGCACCACTCCATGAACTCAGGTGTTACTTATCCCAGGGTTAGGTTTATACTGAGCGTTAAAAGCAATTTCACTGCTTAAATTTGGAAACTGGAAAGATGCCATCTGAAAGCACAAACACTCTCTGTACATCACTATGCTGTTAGCCTAAGTTCCTTAATGTCCTTAGCAGTCTTTATGTAGTATTTGAATTATGTACAATTTTTTATTATTGAAAAAAAACCCTAGCTGGACTACACTACACACTGAGAGGAAAACGGGTTCTTGGCAGCGCTAAACTCTTCACTGCATCGAAGAACGACGACGTCTTTGCTCCACGTTTGCCTAGGGGTGAAGAGAAGAGTTACAGCGTATTTCTCGAGCACCTCTGTTAGCCCGTAGCTGCCTTCATCGGGACCGTGGCTCCCCAGGCGCCGTTCGCCTTTGTTTACCGGAGCCGGGGAGCAGCGCAGGGCACGGGGGCATTGTGAGGCCGCTGAAGCCGACCCTTCCTCAGGTCCGCATTCGCCGCCTGTCCCCGGCTGGAGCCGCCGCCGCCTTGGGCGCCTGCGCGGCGGCGCTGCCCGCCCTGCACGGCTCCGTCCTGGCCATGGCTCTGCGGCTGCTGCGCGGCGCGCCCGGGGCAGCGAGTAAGAGGCGGGCGGAGGGCGGGAGGGCCCCGGGCTGTGCCGCGGAGCGACTCCCCGGCTCCCCTGCCCTTCCTCCCGCAGGAACTGACGAGCGAGGGGACAGGGCGGGCGCGCCCGGGGCTGCCTGCGCTGAGGGGGGCTGGAGAGCGCCCAAGATGGCGGCGGGTGAGGAGTGTGTCACGCTCCGCCTCCTCAGCCCGGGGGACTTGGGGGCTGTGGAGTTTCGCAACTTTCCCCACACCTTCCGTGCCCCTACAGTTTCCCTGCTCTTACCCCATTCCCTCCCTTCCCCCTGCCCATTCGGTATTAATATTCTTGTCTTTATTGCAAACCTACTGCTATCGGGCCAATTGTTATTACGGAGGTTTTCTTGCCCTGTCGTTGCTTCATACTTCTTAGCGGCAGTAAAATGTTAAACAGTGGTGTAACGTTTGGAGAACAGCTGGAGAAACTGTGGACCTGGAAGTTACTGGTCCGTTCCCTTCACCTGAGGAAATTCAGGTGGTTTGTTTATAGAGAAGTAAGGCAGACTGGATAACAGAGGCTGTCCCACAGGCCTCAGCTTGGGCTGTTTGTTGGGTGCTTCCCTCTCGTCAAAAGCTGAGGTTTTGTGGTGCTATTGATACAATACATTAAAACAAACCACTACGCTGTATGTTAATGGAAGAGCTGTTAAAAGTTGTTGTTAGATGTTTGTGCTCTATTTGGTTGACAGGCTCATGGCAAGTTGTGGCTGATGCTCTAGTCCTCTGAGCATCCCGATGTGTGCTCAACTCCCAGTGCATGGATGGCTTTTTTAGGATAAATCACATTCTGTGGGACACCTCAAAAGATGGAATATTGCAGTGCAGCCACTTTAAAGACTTGGGATTTTCAACTTCAAGTTCAGTTATATAATTAATAAATGGGAGGGTTTTGTGACACCATGTAAAAGAGAAGGGAATCAAAGATCAGTTTGTACAATGTAGTTTACTAACATTGATAGTTCATCTCATCTTTTTCAGAGATGTTTAACATTGAGCTTTTGTCACCTCTCTGTCAAGAGTGTATTTTGGTCAAGAATATAAAGTAAAACTGTCATGGAAAATGGGTTTTGCTTCTTCTCTAGTGTCCAAGATAATCAATTTCATTTTTTATTTGAATTTGAATACCAGCTATAATTTAATTTTCTAGCTAGCTTTTCTATTCTAGCTTACTGGAAAATGACAAGATGCTTGGCAGGAGTAGAAAGACCCAATGTTTGCAACAGATTAGATCCTTTACTGTTGATAGTTTGTTACGCCGTGCATTACTCCTTTGGGGCATTGGCAGCAATTGGCAGACGTAGTACAGTTGATATGGCTGTAGGGTTTGATACTAAAGATGTGGTATTTTAAAATTAATGAATATGCTGCTTTTGGGAATATAAGTGAGTTGTTAGTTGGTGTATATTAAGGTGAGTCAAATTGACAGTGCTTGAGAAGGCTTCCGATTCAATCTCCTTAGGAAAGTAAAATAATAGTTCTTTCTGGTACTTTGCACCCAGCTGGTACAGGGAGGATTTCTGTTTGAATCTTGCTTCTTAAGAAATGTCAGAACTGCTTTAGGCACCTGTGCACAGCCAAAATATTTTTAGTGAATAGTTTATGCTTACTGTGGACGTTTGGCTTTTTTAACCAAAATGTTAATAGGATTTTGAAGGAAAAAAGTTAATGCTTTTAATGAAAGCGTTTGCATACAGTTACATAATTGAACTTAAACACGCTCAGAGTTTTTCCTGCTTTTGACTACCAGCTGAATTATTTTAGCATCCTAAGGGAAACCCAAATATCTTCTGCCGACATTCTGGAAAACCTGTTACTAAGGGAACGTTTTATTTTTTTAAACTTTCCTTTGGGAAAGCAGAAGCTTTTTCTGACTAAAAAGCTGCTGGAAATGAGCCAAGACATGGAAATCAGCAGGTTTCTTGGGGGAGGTTAGGATTTCTCCCAGAAAACAGACTGTACTGGTCTATGCTAGCATAATTACTTTTTAAGATTCTAAAATACAAGAAAGTAACAGCAAAAATAAGTTCAAGCGTTTAAAATACACTGTTTATGTGAACTGAGTTACACAACTAACACAATTTTGCCTACATATGTTTCTAGGGCCAAAAATAATTATCTGTGCTGATTTCTTAGGTGGTCATGAGTTGAATGTTAAATAATTTTTAGAGTTTGCTTTCTTGCCTTCCTTTCCCTCATCCCTGAAGTAGGTTTTTTTCAGAGGTGCTCTGTACAGTCACAGTGTTACTCAGTGTTAAACTCCCACATTTATGCTACATGTGTCCGTTTGCTTGATAGAGTCATCACTTCTTTGCCACTTGCGAAGTAGCTCCAGCTCTAAGCCAGGAGGAAGATCTGAACCTTCTAAGCAGCCACTAAAGAAACCAAAGTTACCAGTAGGTCGGTTTGATGAACCAGAAGAGTCCACTATGGAGAAGGAACCCCTGGAAAGTAAGTAATGTTTTACAGAATTGGAAGCTGTGTTTTAAGGACGAGACTGTGAGATGCTGTGCTGTCAGTTTAAGAAGGTGACAGGCACTCAGCACTCTTTAGAATAATTTTCTAAGTTTACTGGTTCTGACAAAAAAAATAGAGAGGCAGGGCAATGGGCGCAAGTTGCAGCAAATGGCGCACCAGGGGAGAAGAGCCTTCAGAACAACTGTGGTCAAAGATTGTAGCAAGTCACACAGGGAACCTGGGCTTCCTCTGCTCTTGAAGATAAGCAAATTTGCCTGGGTGTTCTTACTTAGTACCAGTCCTGATTTTAGCAGGGCTGGAGCCAAGTGCTCACCAATGGTGCTTTCCACCACCACAAAGCATTGCATGATTCAGAGCAATTGCTGGTATTGGTCTGTAGTAGTACAGCTGTAAATGGTGCCAATAAATTCACCAGGGCACCAGCTACTCTGTGTTATTCAAAAGGCCTGTTTTATTTCTTAGTCCACAAAATATTTCTGATTCATGATGCATTTTGTGCAACATTTCTTAGTCTTGCAGGCAGTGTTTTGAAAAGAAAAAAATTGATACTGAGTTTACTGAGCGGCTCGGTGTGGCCTGGGCAGACCTAACGAACTGGTATGGTTGTTGTGTTCTGGTGACCTCAGTGGGGCTGCATGACAAGATTGAGGCACAAATACATCACTGCTGGACTAAATAGGAACATAAGTTTTTTTGTCACATGGCAGAAAGGCAGAATCTCTTTTTTCTTTTTAATTAGCCATCTTCACTTAACTGAAAGCCATAGTCATGCTGTGTATAACTCACCATAGTGTGATGTTCTGCTACAGTTCGTTAGTAGCAATAACCCATGTTTATCTATTTTGAGGTCTCGAGG
The DNA here is from genome assembly GCA_013397155.1 of Irena cyanogastra. Taxonomy (NCBI): domain Eukaryota; kingdom Metazoa; phylum Chordata; class Aves; order Passeriformes; family Irenidae; genus Irena; species Irena cyanogastra. The sequence goes on from VWZV01007732.1 coordinate 10,457, forward strand.
ACAAGCTTTTTAGTGTATCAATAGATTACTATAAATATCCAGATGATAAAATTACTGAAAAATCATAGAATCATTGAATGGTGTGGGTTGGAAAGGCCCTTCAATATCATCAAGTTACAACACTCCTGCCATGGACAGGGGTACCTTCCACTAGAACAGGCTGCTCAAAGCCCAGTCCAGCCTGGCATTGAACATTTCCAGGGATGGGGCATCCACAGCCTCTCTGAACAACTTGTTCCAGTGCCTCACCATCCTCACAGTAAAAATTTTCTTCCTAAAGAACCCCAATTCTCTCAGTCTTCTCTCAGTCTGTCTTAATAGGAGAGGTGCACCAGTCCTGTAATTGTCTTAGTGGCCTTCTCTGGACTTGTTCCAACAGGTCTACCTCTTTTTTGTGTTGGAGACTCCACAGCTGAACACAGTACTCTGGGTGGGGTTTGGAGGTTTTTTTGTTTGCTTGTTTGTTTTTAAATGAGTATTTATGATACAAGAACTTTCAAAGAGGCAATGCAAAGAATAACTTTCAACTATTTGCCGCAAAATAAACAGAAGTTTATTCTGGCCAGCATCTTCATGAATTAAGCATTAACAAGTTGATGAAATATTTTCTTCTCGTTCTTCTGTATACAGCATATATTCTGCCTTACCATGTAAACAGGAAGCCAAGTCTGAAAGCACTAACATCCTGGGGAAAGAATTACAGACTGATCTATAGTCTCCAAAAGGAAAGCAGCAGAGTGCCCATTGGAAGCAGAATTTCCTTTGTCTGTAGACAGTACTTCTTGAAATCCTTCAAACACATTAATGTGCCCTTCTGTACAGTGCTGGTAATTGCTTCAGTTCTTGGGATGTAGCTTGGATAAAGTAATTTTCCAGAACTGGATGTGATACTGTCTCATGAGAGCATTGCCACTCACCTCCAGAAAATTAAAAAGTAGCGTAGCTGTCACGTCTGTCAGAAGCTCCATATTCAACATCCAAGCAAGCCAGTGCCATGCATAGTTCAGTCCATGAGGGTGTGCCCCTTCTTTAATTCCATAAGGCCACCAGAGTTGAATGATAGCAGCATAAAGACTAATTATTCCTTACATTCATTTAAGAAACTGATCGTGTTCTTCCACCTTAGAATCCTTAATTTCATATCCAAAAATCTCAGATACTCTTTCACAGAAGTCCCTTCTTTTCATACAGACTAAAATGGCACTTTTTGTGCAGCAGAGCTAAAAAAAGGTCTCCAACTCCAGAGTGTATTACCCTGAGGCCACCACAGCCATTGGAAAAGCTGCTTCATGGTGAAAACCTACTTCCACTTCTTCTTTCACAAATTTCTCCACAAGTTTGTCATTGTATCATTGTATTATTCTTGTATTATAGAATCATCTCCACGCAATTTCAGATTGTGGCTCACTTGAGAACTAACTCACAGGTGGAGTTACTGTGTAAGCAGCTGTTTAATTCTCATCTTTTTATTCCCAGGAAAATGAATGCCGTCACTGCTTCATTTAAAACATGCATAATCAATATATTTTGTTATTTGCTTAGGTATTCCAGGTTTGGAGCAAGACTCAAGGTCTCTTTAGTTGCACCTGCATTTTTTACTTGTAACAGTGGCTGTAGTTTGCAAACTGCCTGTTGTATTATTGGGAAAAAGCTAAGAGTCGAAGCTGGATTTAGAATTCTCACTGCTCTGTAGCTATTGTGGAGAAATCTTTTGAGCATCTGCATCCACTGTCAGCACATGAGTAGTGCTTTGATATTGGGATGATGACAGGTACAAAATAATATCAGGTGCATTTGCACCCCTTGTACTGCTGGAGGTGCTCAGATACTGACATTTCTTTTCCTGGTCTGCATCAGTTATGAAACAGGTATCCTGGTATGTCATCCTGTATAGCCTGTAGCTGTATGAGCTTCCTCCACCACTTTTCTTTTTTCTGCTGTCCAGAATTTCTGTTGTTGTCTTTTCTCGTTTTCAACCCTGCACCTCATTACTTGTGTTGCCCATCAGGGCTGAGTTAGGGATATGACTGAGGGAGTCCCAAGTTAGGTGTATATTTGGGAAGCCCTGGAGAATCAGTATGGCAAGGGGCGTGTGGGGTACAGTGAGTTTCTGGGAGCCTTGCAGTCCACAGTCTACTGCAGGATGAGACTACACAGGCCTAGGATAGTGCTGTGCCACAAGTCCTTCATGGCTTGATGGCCTGAGTTAACTATTCTTAGGACATGGCCCTGAGTAAAGGTGCACTGGGTAGTGTAAGAATGTTGGCTGAGGTACAGAAAGCTCTGTGGTGTTTAAGAAAGTAGCATGAGTTGGCAGTATTCTTCTCTTTTGTAGCAGGGTAGGAGGTTGGATGAAAAGCTGGACATGATCCGGCAGTGTGTGATTGCAGCCCAGAAAACCAGATCCTGGACTGAATCAAAAGCAGCAAGGCCAGCAGGTCAAGGGAGGTGATTCTCCTCCTCTGCCCTCATGAGACCCCACCTGGAGTGCTGCATCCAGCTGTGGAGTTCTCAGTACAAGAAAGGCATGGACCTGTTTGAGTGGGTCCAGAGGAGGGACATAAAGATGATCAAAGGGCTAGAGCATCTCTCCTACCAGGACACGCTGAGAGAGCTGGGATTGCTCAGCCTGAAGAAGAGAAGGCTTTGGGAAACATCTAATTGTGACCTTCTGATGTTTAAACGGAGTTCAGTACTGTAAGGGGTTTTATAAAATGTAGGAAAGGAGCTTTCATACAAGCAAGATGGTGACAGGACAAGGAGCAGTGGTTCTAAACTGAAGGAAGGCAGGTTTGGAAGAAACTCTTTAGTCTGAGGGTGGTGAATCGTTAGAACAGGTTGCCCAGTGAACCTGTGGATGCCCCATTCCTGGAAGTGTTCAAGGTTAGGTTGGATGGGTCAGCCATCCAACTTGGATGTTTTAAGTACAAGACCAACAGAATCTTGACTAAAATTCAAACTAAAATTAAAACAGAGTGCTTAAAATTAGAGTGATAAAGAAGCAAGTGATACCTGGGTGATTGGATTTCGTGAACATAAGTACAGATTTACCTGAATTATGTAAATTCTGACTTGAGAAACTGTGGTCCTTTAATACCTCTGGACATTCATTTGCTTCTTTATTTGCATAATTGAATATGATCATATATACTGCAGTCAAAAAATCTGAAATTAATTTTGTAGGACTCTGGGAAATGTTTAACTCAAGGTTGCCTTTCAAAACAAAAAATAATTTATTCTGTCTTTGAAAATGAAACTGAAAGGAGAACATCATAAATAATAGCATCTTTATATTTGTCAACATTATAGAAATTTTAATGGACTTTCCCTGTTATTTTAGAATTCCCTGATGGAATCAATCCTACTACAAAAGAGAGGGGTGGACCTAGAGGCCCTGAACCGACACGTTTTGGAGACTGGGAGAGAAAAGGACGTTGTATAGACTTCTAGTATTTAAATGTCTGTTTTTCTGATAAAATATTTCTGGTTGCTGAAAAATACAATGTACAGAAAAAATCTCACCTAGAGTATTGTTTCCGTAGTGTCACCACATTCTGTCATGTGATGAATTTTCTTAATAATGCAATGTAATTAAACACAATGCTGCAGCTCAGATTATGGAGCTGTTAGTGGCTCAATGTCTGTCTGATCTTTAATACTATTTACACTGTAATATATTGCAAGTATAAATGCAAGTATAGTGGTGTGAAATTGGTAGTCAGGAGCTTATTGAGATTTATAAGGGCTTGTGTTTCTTCATTAATATAAAGATTTATGTGATGTTGTAAAAGTGTTGAAAGAACTTTGCATTTCATGAACCTGGACACCCTTCATCAAAAGCTGACCCAACTCTGAGATCACTAGGTCACTGATTTCACACAGTGGTTCCCTGGTAAAAGCCCCTTTACTCAAGAACGTTCCCTCTGTCCCCATTACATTGGGTTGGGTGTTCTTTCCTGTTTGCAGGGAAGGGACAGTCTTGTCTCTGTTTGAGGACTGTAAGTAATGGAAATGGAGACTTAAATTTTGGAGAGGGTCAACTCTTGATTGCAAGTAGTATAGAGGTGCTCTGTTTGCAATTCTAGAACACTGTTCTTTATCACCTGTCTTCTTTATGCTACTTGCATTCTCTTTTATTTTTTAAGTGAAGGTGACCTTTTGCACATGGGCTAAGTGCTGCTTAGGAAAAATGCAGCATTACTGTCTGAAACCTTATGGTCAAAAGGGACAGATTCCAATAGGTGATCTAATAGGTCTTAAAACTAAGTTATTTGGCATCAATCTAAATATCTTTCAGTCAGACTGAGCTTGGTTCTTCATTAAAGAATTTCCTAGTCATAAGTACTGAAGTAGAGTAGTAGTAGTAGAGTGCAAATCTACCGCTTGTGCGGGTACTTAGTAATGAGAGTAAGTTGTCATTACTGGAATGTGTGAACATGTGCTCTGTTTCTGTGCAAGTTCTTTTTGATAGCTGAACAAATGGATCTTCCCTAGTCACAGAATCGGAGAAAGGTGTGGACTTTGCCTGGCTTTGCCTTTGCATGGTTTAATTAGAGCATTAAAGTGTGTTGGTCTTGTCAAAAATCTGAGCAGCCCATCCTAAAACTCCCTTGACTGGCAGCCAATGGTGGAGCTCCTTGTTGAAATCTGACAGTTTGTGTGTCCAGTGTGTGTGTTAGAGACATAGTCTTGCTCTAGTTGTGAGTTTGGATGTTTGTCTCACTGTGATAATTCCCTATAAAAATACTGAACCTATTCAGTTATATGTTTATCAACCAAATACCTCACTGACAAGAAAAATGAGACTAACAAAAGCCTATTTCTCATAAAAGGTGTTAATTAGTGGTAATTTGATTTTGAACCTTTAAATTCTGCAGCATGGCTTGAATATTGGAAAATTAGTTTATATTTATATCTGATTCATTCTAGTTTCCATTCCGTAAGGGTATCTGTAAGATTCTGACAGATCTTTTCAAAATCTGTTGACGTTTTCAGTTACCTAAAGATAGGCTGGGTCAGCTGTCTTTAATATATGCTGTTTGTTAATTATTTCTGGTAATGTTTTGCCTTTTCAGTTGCTGGTGTGTTGGAAAATACTTTCTCACACAATACACCACCTTTTCAAATAGGAAGTGGAAATTTTAGTTGGAAGCTTCTGCCTTTTCTGCATCATTATTAATAGGCTTAACATCTTAATTCACAAAGAAGTGGTAAAATACTGCAGTTATTTTGTTTTTTAATTCTAAATCTTCTCCATGGATTGTTGCATTACTTCATTATCATCTCATACCAGGTTTTACTCTTCCCAGCACACATTCCATGAATGTTTATCATGTTGCATTTCTTGGCATTCCTGATTTTCAAATCTAATTACTTTCCTGAGTGCCGACTGCAGGTGCATTCTTCCCTGGATGCAGACTTACACTGTTTTGATGTAGCATATGAAGAACTGGTCTCACTTTTCCATCATTTTCCTTATATTTCAGTTGCTTATCTTTGGTCTCCCTCACTTTGTGATTAAAGGCTGACCCAAGTACTGTCCAGGCCCCTGCTTGTCTTCTTTCATGCAGGTGATGACTGCTGCTGTCAGAGCCACAGGCAGGCAGTCCTTCCTGTCAGAGCTCTGGCAGGTCCTAGCCACTCCATGCCAGTATCAGTGAAGTACCTGGATTCTGAAGATAATTCTGAGAGCACTAACATCTATACCAATAGGACAGAGTCTCATAAAGGCAGGGATTTTGCTTTCCTTAAAAAAACAGAATCACAGAATAATTTAAGTTGAAATAAACCTCTAAGGTCAAGTCCAACCTCTGCCCAGTCTGCCACTAAATTATGTTCATGAGTGCCACATCTACACATCTTTTAAATACCTCCAGGGATGGTGACTCAACCACTTCCCTGGACAGTTTGTTTTAAGCTTGACAGCCATTTTGTTGAAGAAATTTTTCCTAAAATAAAAAGGCTGTTGTTAACCCATGTTATAAATAGCTGAAAAGGAATTGTTCCATGGGAAATAGAAGATACCACTTCAGTCTTGAACAACTTCCAGCCTTTTTTACCACCTCCCAGGCTGGTGCCAGTAACCAAGTATTTGCTTAACTTGTTTATGGAATGTGTCAATAAGACATAGGAATCTGAACATATAAACAAAATATGTAAGAGCCAAAGAGTGAATGCCTAGGGGTCCTCTTATATTGCCTGGCAATCTGGCATTTACCAAAAAGAGGAGCCCTGGGCTCTAGTAACAGTTAAGCACAAAATCCTATGGTGCTGCAAAATCTCTTGTGGTACCTGTCAAAAGTGATCAGGGATTGAATGTAACAAATGATACAATGATATTGTGGGGTATAAACAATCATTTCTCTTTGTTTTCTTGCAGTGCCAGCAGTTAGGAAAGCAGCACTTCAGCACTTTTTCGGAGCTGTCTTCCTGCTCTTCCCAGATAATTACTATTAGCAATTCACTGGAATTTAGCATTAGGGTAAGAAAATGACTTGGGGCATTAGCTATTAGATCAGCCATAGGTATCGTTTTATCATAAATACTGATTGAATTTTTTTCTGTAGCTCTTTTTAGTATAAACAGTGAAGAGCAGCAAGGGCCTGTATCCTAACATTTTCTGTTAACTTTCTGTGAGACAAAGTAAAATTATTCTCTGTGTGTAAGCAAATTCTTGCAGTACTGTAGGATGCTTGTTGCCCTGTTTCATTTTCTTTAATAAAAATCTTTATGTCGTGTTTCTGCAGTAGGTTTTCTCTCTTAAACTTGTTTTTGCTTCTTGGCATAGATGCATTTGGTACATTATTAAAATTATGAAGCCTTTGTTGTTTGATGGAATTGCACCATAATTACTTTATTTCAAAATACATGAAGTTTCAATTTACAGTTAAAGGAAATATTTGCTATATATTGCCTTGTTTGGAAAATATGTATTTCAGTGTTGATTTTATTAAATTGAAACACAGGATACATAATAGAATCACAGTAAAATTACCTATGATGGTAGTGTATGTTTGTAAAGCACCATAGGGTGTTGTTATAAATCCTTACTACATTTTCAGTTGACTGCAGTAAGTGATGACAAATTCCAGTGGTCTGTAGTGACAGATAAATTAAATGCCTTTTTATGACTCTTATTTTGGTATTCTTATTGAAAAAGCACCACACCATCTTGTTCCAAAATGTCAGGAAGAGGAGGAAGACTGCATTCATTTCTAAGAGAAGCAGTTTTGGTAGTTCTGTGTATTTGTGATTGTTCACGAGTCAATACACAGTATGTAGTATATCAGAGCATAAGGAAGTGGTTTGAAATGTGTTTCCATGTGCTGATGGAGATCAAAACCATGCACATTTGTGGTCACTTTCTTGCTTTTGTAAAATGCAATACGAAATACCTTTGCTTAGCTGGTGGTCAGTGTTTCATATCAGATGAGCTGAAATGTGCAGGCTACATTCTGATGTGGGTATGGCTGTGCTCCCTCTTCTAGCTCAGACTGCTGCTTGTTTACGGGTAGTCATGAGTAACCTAAAACACTTTTTTTGCAGAAAGGGTGTCCCAGTAAAAACTGAATCTTAGTTACAAAATGGCAAATCCTGAGAAAAGAGCTCTATTTAAAAAATGAGTGCTCTGAGGGGTGGAACTACCAAAGTCCTGTTTCCTATGAATGTCTTACAACCCCTGCAGATCAAGCATCTTTCTCCATGTTCCTGTGTTGATTGACATTATCTCCACTAGGCCAGACACGGGGCGTTTTTCTGCCCATCTTTTCCCCCTGAGAGGAGTTATTTGGACCTCTTTCCCAGCCACTGATTTCCACAGAGCTTTCAAGAGCTTATTTCTCTTAATGTCTCTCCTTGACACCTTTTCAGAATAGGTTGGAGTTACTGACTTTTGAAATGCGGGGGCAGTGCAGATATTGGCTTCTCATCCTTTGGAAACCAAGCTGCTGAATGACTTTGACTATATGTATTTTCTTCAGAAATATTCAGCATCTCTCTGCATTTTTTTCTGCTGTGAGAATGGATTATTTTTTCCTTCAAAGAACATGAGAAGTGCCAATTAAAGCTTACGGCAGGAAAGTCTTTGACACGTATTCTCCAGGCATTAAATCTAGTCAGCTACAGCCTTGTGCCTGTAAAAAAATCACATATCTTAATGTTGCCATTTTTAGGGTGAGAGTGTTCAAAGAACCTTTTTAAGGTCCTTACTTAATACATTAATTTATATTAAAGCTGACATACATGGCCCATCAAAACATAGCTGTAATTCTCAAATGTTGGCTCCTGACAGAAGTCAGGTGAGCTATGCAGTGGTGATTAGGTTAATTCTAGAAGCCAGGTATTCAACTATCACTTACACTCTCCTAACTGATTATTTTAAACTTCAGTGACTTATGTAGCCATCTGTGCTTCCCTCCTAGTTGTAGTTCAGTGAGATGCCTCTAAAAGGTAGTCTTGTCTCAGTATGGGGAGAGTTTGTCTTTACAGGTGGTGAATGGGGGTGTTTTAAGGGCATCCTCTCTATTGACTTTAGAGGCTGCCTAAACAGGTGTCCTGAGCAAGATGCATTAGGTGTCAGCGCTCTGGTGGTGACAAGGGAAGCCAGGGTGTCCCTAAACATGAGTGTGAACTACTTACTTCCTCAGAGGAGGAAGGCTACAGTGAGGCAACAGGACCTGCAGTGCTTTTGCTGCCTGCACCCTTCCCAAACACTGGTGGCAGGGAAGGGGATGTCCAGGGCCAGCTCTTAGACATCTTGTAAAAAGGAGTTACATTGTCTTAAAATGAGAGGAAAAAGGCTGAACTAGTTCTTTAAATTCCTTCTGCCTATCCACCTCCCAAGCAAATTCCTACAGCATGATACAACCAGGAGGGTAACACTGAATAAAGTTGTACTGAGGTGACAACAAGCATCTTAAACCTACAAATTAGTTGGGTTGTTTTCCCTAATAAGGGTGAAGTGCATCAACCTAAGAACTAAGAAGTCTTATCTCATGTGCTGCTGAGAGGGAGCTAACATCAAAAAAAAACTGGCAGACTAGTAAAAAGTCATACATTTGCTCAGCAAACCTTTAGTCTGTGTGACTTCTTGTGAGAGGCTAAAGAACAAAGGATGGTATGTTTCCAGCTACCATTTGAAAGTTGGGGAAAATTTCAGCATGTCTTAAAAGACAGACAAGCAAGTGTTGCTTAGCTCAGGGAGTATCCTGCTTTTGGTTTACATTTTACCCCAGAGTTTTCACTTGTAAGTTCTGCAGTATATATGTGTGATCTTCAGACAGATTTTTTTCCCAGATTATTTTCTTGAGACAGGACTGCAGTAGCTGTATGGTCTGGCAGGCATATTGTTTCATTCTCCCTGCTTTTTTTTCAGCCCAATAATGACAGCTACAGCTCTCTTATTATTAAATTGCATATTATTTAATTTCACTTTTATTTTTTGCCATCCTTGAAGTGTTTTTTTGATAGGTTGCACCCTTTGTTTCTCTGTAGTAGTAATAGCGTACATCATAACATTAATCACAAATTGCAAGTGTTTCTCCTTCTGCTTCCTTTCTTTGAAGGAAATCTTCTGATAATATGGGGGATTTTTTTATGTGATCTTACCTTCAGTCAAAAAACATAACTGGAACTTCTCCAGTTGCGTTTGACTCAAGTTTCAAGTTTAATTTAATTATTCTGTCAAAATCTAGCTTTTGTGGGAAGTCAAAGATGTAAAGAGGGAGAAAGATGTCTCTAAGAAGTAGCATCAGTCTCCCTGAAAGTTTTAAACTTTTAGGAGTTTAAACCCAAACTCATGTCAAGGTCTCCTCGGTGAAGGTCACTTAGCTGTCAGGTTACATTATTCAGCTTTTTTCAGAGCACATGGCTGTGGTCCACTCTGTCCAGTCAGGACATTCTGGTATGTCAGGACAGTTCCAAAACAAGCTTTTATGGTTTCAAGTCTTAGTTTGCACAGAGAAATACCCTGCTAAAGTAGTACACATCTGACTGGTAGGTACATTGTAGGCTTACCTGTGAATGACTGCAGGCATCGAAACCATCTCTGAAATGGCAGAGATTTAAGTAAAAGGGCTCAGAGAGTCAGGTGGTTACCTTCTGGTCCTGTTGTCATTTCCATTTTGAAGGTAAAATGAGATTTATTCCTCTTTAAGAACAGACATCTCGAAAAGGTGTCTGTACCTGCTGCTGTTTCAGGAGATGTGCTGGATCCTCTCGTCCCCTCGCTCAGGAAGACCTCTGATGGGAGAGCAACTGTCAGAGAGAGACTGAATGTCACTGAACAGGTGCAGGAGGCAGCAAATGTGCATTTGGGCAGCTGACCACCAGATGGTCCTTCATATAAAACCGTAGAGAGCTGTGGATAATACAGGGTGTATTGCAGAGGCCTGCTGGGCTCCACAAACCTGTGTGAGGGGAAAAAACAACGCTCAGTGCAGGATTTATGCAGCTACTGTGGTGCTTCAAAGGAAGCCAGAAAGCAAAACAGCACAGGTATGCAAGAATAAGTATTTTCATTTTGCCGTGTTATTGAAACAAGGATGGCTGGAGAAGGAGGTGACCAGTAGTGTGTTTTGGAGGCGAGGGAAGGACAGGCAGGAATAGGCTTCTCCACATGAACTACACCAGGCCAGGGCTTAACCTGGATCCTGGTCCATGTTTCTGGAGTCTTTCCTTCCATTCTTGTATGTTAAGATCACTGTAACATCTAACTGGTCTTTTATTATAGCCTTTTTCTTGTTGCAGCAAGTCCTGCAGTGCTGGTCTGGCTGGGATTCCTGCATTTCAGAAAACCCCAGGTGACCAAGGAGGCTTCCTTTGTCATGCCCCTCAGCATGTCCATCAGCAGGTCCCTCCTTATCTACCTCCTTTAGCCCAAAATGTTTTAAACCCTTGAATTGGCAACCTGTGGAGGTAGGCGAATACTTGTCCTCACTAAGAAGAATGTCCCTGACCTCCAGTGCTGCTGCGTACCTTTCATGTCTGGTCACTAGCAGAAAATAGAAAACTTACTCATTTATTTTATACCATAATAGAAATTTCAGTTCTTAGCTCTTTTTTTCTTCTTCCATCTCTGCTTTGACATGATTCCAAGATTTTTTTCCTGTCACAGAAGTGAATGTGTTTTTTCTTTCAGTTTACAGTAACAAAAAACCAGTTATGTCCTTTCAGATTGTGTTAAAACGGGTCTGATGGCAGGGCAGGATTTATGATGGTGCTGGCATTAGTTTAGACCATAGTGGCGCTGGGTAACATGGTGTTGGTTTGTTATCTCTGAGCAAAGGAAAGAACAATTCCTTGTGGCCTTTAGGAAAAAACTAATATATTATGGAGCTTGCATCATCATCTCGTGATTGCTGGGAGAGAAGTTTTAAGGTGGGGATCAGAAATTTGGCAAGAAATCCCTCTAGCATTTTGAGCTGCCTCATCTATAGGAAATTTTCATCCAGCCTAATTTGGGAATAGCAGCCCAAATTCCACTTTGTACTCTGCAGAACCCTTTCAATCTGCAGTACTTCAATGGCCAGACACACATTTATAAAACCTCAGGAGTGGTCTGAATGTCATACTGTTCTGGACACACAACAAACATTTCCTAAAGCCTGTGTCTTGACCATTTTTAGTTTTGTTTTTTAAAAGTTAGGCTGTCTCCAAGGGAGTTGCCTTCTCAGAAGCAGTTTTAGCATGAATACGCTGCTTTTCTAAACTCAAGGACAAGAGACCTGGATTTACTCTAGATTCTGGGAAGGGTTCAGCATGCTGGAGACTGACTACTGATGCCTTGGTAATTTGTTGACACTGATTGGCATGTGGGGCTTTTCCCTTAGTCCATGAGCAGTAGAACACACTGCAGGAAGAGCAAGTTCTGTGGGAAGGCAGTCAGCTGAGTTCCCTGTGGACAGTAAGGCATGGGCAGTGTGACCCAGCATGTAGCTGTCACAGACCCCTCTCTCACTCCCTCTATGCTGCATCCAATCACAAATTCATCCTTTCCCATCACCTCACTCCCAGCTCTTTCAGCTCTTTTCCCTAATTTCCTTGGCTACAGGCTGGGCAAGCCAAAGCAGCTGCAGAGTGTGCAGGTGACCCTGCTTTCCTGCTGCCCCATGCAGATGCAGGATAACCCACAGGCTTGCTTAACAGCATCCCAGCTTTGTCCTCTCAGGGCAGATGGGCTCTGCAGGCTGCTAAGCTCCCATTGTCTTGTCAGACACAGTAGAGGCAGCAGTCTGGACTCTGAGTATTTCCTGCTGAGTGCTAATCATGAGGTTCTCCTCTCTACTCAGTAGATGTGTGTTGTTCCTCTCCATGGAAGGAAACTGCCTCCCACGCACAGCTGAAAATGAAAATTGTAACTGTTTCTAGAACATTAACATCTACATACATTTGAATATCCTTATACAGCTATATATATATGTACACACACACCCTTAATACAGAATCATTTGCCAATTTCATCCCTGTGTGGGAGGTTGGCACTTCATGAAACCATTTCACAATGCATCAAAACTTCATAGATAACAATTATGATAAAATTATTTATGTAGTAAAAGTACAGCTAATACAGCTCCAGTATCTTCTGGAGTTTATAAATATTCTGTATAATTTTGAAAACTGAAAAAGTTACAGGCAGATCAAGACTGATTTAAAAGCTAAATACTAATGTCTCTTCTCCACTTCTGAAAAGTTGTTTAGCAAATGCCTATTTTTGTGGCTAATAAAGGAGAATACACCAAATTGTAAAAGAAATGATTGTGTCTGCTAGAACTATGGCCAAAATTCAGTTAGGCAAGCAGCCTTCATCTGACAAAGGTATCACCAAGTGCTTTGGTAGAAATCCTCTCATAAAGGACATTGTGGAACATCAACGGAACAATTTTTTGTTTCAATATTCTGTTATCACCATGGTCTGACAGTTAAGCTTTTAAGTCTATGTAGTTTTTCAACAATTCTCTTTATAACCCTGTGTTCTCAAGCAGTTCTACATCTTGTACACAAAATAGATTGTCTAGAGACAAGACTAAACAATAGGCATAAATGAACTTTGGAAATCATTTAAGGATCATTTGATGAGCTGCTCCTTTGAAACTGTTTCCAATGGCTGTTTTAATGCTGTAATTAGTCAGGAGGACCTGTAGTGTTTCTGAGCAGGAAAAGAGTCAATAAAAAGATAAAAATCATTAAAGAAAGTAATTTAGAGAGTAAATTTAAGATAGTAGAGACCTGAACAGCTGTACATTTCTAGTGATTTTAATGTATGTGAGACTGAATCCAGTGTGAATAAAGATACATTTTTTTCCTCATTGCAAATATTCAGTTGAAGCCACGAGAAGGCATGTTGGGTATTTCTCATTTGTGATAACAACATCATTATGCTCTTAGAGTAGTGGGAGAAGAAAACTTGAAATGCTGCCAGATGCAGTTATATTTCTCAGTGGAGAAATCTCTCTGAGTATATCAGTCTTTTGCTTAGTTCTGTTTTCAAAATTTACACTCAGAAGTGAATCCATGCCTTTGCCTATTCAATTTTATGACTCTTATTTTCACCTGAAACTCTAATACAATCAGTATCTAACTTCTTGATCTGTATTCTGCCTTCTAATTGCATGTGCCAAAACAAGACGGTGGAGGACTGTGTCATTCTTTGTTTCTCCTCAGGTATGCACAATTTGCTGTATCCCTGTCATTAAAAACCAATTCTTGACCAACTATAGCCCATATTTCTTACTCTTCTTAGCCAGTTGAGGCTTGTGCAGCTGCTGTACCTACCTGTAGTAGCATTCGCTCTACTACTTCTATTGCTGTTCTGCAGTGGTCACAGAACTGGCACAGAATACTTCCTTTGCATCATCAGTAAACAATGGGAAGAATTTGGAAAATACATGGAGCCTAATACTAGGTAATCAGCATTCTCTCATTGTGGTCAACAGTGTTCAGAGGCTGTGTCATATGACCTAAACCACATCAGTCATGGCTGAAGTGTCTTTAAGAACTAGAAAAACAAGACTTCAGTGAAGTTTGTGTATGTGAATGAATTTCCTATGGTTGGCTGATGGTGAGGAATGCCAGCTACTGCACAGAATAAGGAATTAGGGTCTGCAGAGGACAACAGTAATTAAAAAATTCTTTGGAAATATTCTTGTGCACATACCCCTTCTTGAGTAGGAATCAACTCAAATATGATATATTTGCATATGTTACCCCACCAAAGTGTACAGATATTAATACCCTTGATGCTAATCTGATATATTTTTAAAGGCAGCGAGCTGTGAACACTGTGTGTAGCCTGAGAAAGTACCAGAGCAAAGACAAAGAGCTAAAGTCCCACTCTGCTCTCCAGGCTGCTGACACTCTTTATGTGTGTTCATTGTTACATCAACATGTCCCTCAAAGATGAAATAGGTATCACGAGAATTTTGGAGAAATTACTCACCTAAACCCTCATAGTAAGAAGAATTATGTGAAATGAAAATAATCCTAAAACAATGAAGGCTGAAATACCTGAAGAGACTCATTGATGAACACAAGCATCCTGGCACACCTAACATCAACAACAGTTTGCTCAACTGGACACATTTAAACAAAGTTTGAGATAACACTCTTCAGCCAGGTGAAGGTCAGTCTGTTTGTGAAAGGAGTCTGCTTCTAGACTCCCTGCCAGTCAACATCTGCAGGTGATTTGATACAGCATAGGGGCTTATGTCAGAAAAAGGTACATAACTGGGCTCCACTAGAGGCCACAGAGGATGAGGGAAACGGGAGGAGACCAAGAAACTGCATCTCTTGGTTAGACTGAGGTGAAAACCAACACATGGCTGTCCTCAGGCAAGTGACCTCTTGAAAAAAATCAGCTAACCCCCAGATTTTAACACACTAAGCCATGTTTGTCACATTCGGACTGCCTACAGCATGTGCACACTTTGTCAGTTCTTACACACCTTGCCCAGAGCAAGTACATCTGTGTGTGATCAGAATAATACTCAGAGCAATGTTGTCAGTGCTTGTGTGTCACCTTAGGCCCTTTTGGCCACTTTAAAGTGGTTCTTTTCTGTAATACTCAATAGCTTTTACCCTTCCAGGATTTTTTTTTTTGGTCAAGGTTTCATTAACATTAAAATCAGGTGATTTGAAGGAGGAGAAATACCATTTCTTCTTCATTTAAATTTACTATCAAATTATTTGCTTTTGTAATAACTATGTTTTTTCATAGTGTCTATGCTACAAGTACAATTTTAACAAATTTCATGTGTGGATGTGGTTTATCTTTGAAAATTTAAAGGAAAAAAGTAGGACTCCTCACAGCAATCATTCAATAGCAAAGCTTCAAATTTTGCCAACAACGTAGATTTCATCCAATATATTTTTAAATGTTTTCCTTCACCCACATATGTATTAACAAAATACTTTAAAAATATTTACACTCCTTTTTGTTTATTAGAAAGGAGCTTTTCCATAGCAGGAAATATTATTCTTTTGTTTTGACCACAGATAAAAAATGGCAGCTTTAGGTCTAAAACAGAAGGCTGTACCTCCACCATATAGCTGCACAGCTAAAGCAAAGTGTGTAGAGCAACCAGTGCATGCATTTTCAAGCCCAGCTGGTACCCACCCACTGGGGACCTCTGAGCTGGAGGCCAGGTCTGCAGACTCTTCAGTCTTCACCCTGGTTTTCTCAGGCACAAGAACTAAGAAGAGCCTTCGGCTTAAGAGGTACGGAATCTAAGACACATGGGATATTCAACCTCAGCCAGAAATAGAGTCAAGAGTGGGAAAACCTGCTTACTTTCCAAGTCTGCTCCCCTGATGTATATTCTTGGGAGCTTCAATTCCAGGATGAGTCATGCCAGAAACTCTCCTGTAGTTAAGACAGTTTAAGGCTGTAAAGGGTCCACAAAGTGAGGCAGCTGCTTTCCAGTGCAGGAAGCATTTCCTTAAACCTCAAAATCCATGCCATCTTCTAAAAACAAATGCAAAGCAGATAGATATTTTAGAAAGAACAAAAGAACACCAAGCAAACACCTTCACCTTAATCCAAGCTCCAGGGATGCAGGACTTGATAAAATGTTATTTAACAGCACTTCACCTCTATAAATCTGGTATCATATTAAAAAGAGACCAGTACATTAAGTTCATCACATTAATGGGGAAATGAAGCCATTGGAGGTGGAATGACTTGGTCAAAACCAGATCTGGGTCTACCTGTGTTGGATTAGACCCATTTTATCCAGAAAATGTGCTGTCTCTGACTACAGCCACCAGACACTTCACAGGAAAGTGTAAGAAAACCCACTTAACATGTGTTGACAAATCTACCTGGTTACATTATTGTGAGGTGCAGAAGGAAGGCTGATGCATCTGGTGAGTTAAATCTTCAGTAAAAAAAAGAAAAAAGGCACAGGAAATTATTATTCTTTCCTTTCATATGATACAAGTAGCTTATGGAAATGTGTGCTAGAAAAAAATATTAAAAAGCTCAGAATTGTACTTTTAATTACATTGTCAATGTCATGCAACTCACCCTGAAATTAGAGAGCCACCTAAAGAGCTTAGTTAATCTGTCATGTCTCTGAAGGCTGCAACTCAAAGGACACGAAGTCTTGTCTTTAACTGTTGAAATACAGAGTGAGAAAGTCACCAAAAATATCAGGAATTTGTATAATAGTGACATGGATAAATTTCAGTACCAAAGTGACACCCCAGGGAAATTTGCCCCTTGGTTATCTGAGGCTCAGGTAGTGAAATTCAGCTAAAACCAGAGGAAGCTGTGAATTGCTTGCAGTGTTTTGACTGTCAGGACTTCAGAATCATCAGGGAAACAGAAAAACCATACTTACTGCTCATCTTGGGAAATTTCATGGAAAACAGCCCAAAACGAGAAATGAAATTAAATGTTTATTATCATCCAAGTGTAATCAAACTAAAAACCACCTCCCATGAAAATAGCAGAGGAAGACCCCTGTCAAACAATACCTTTCCATCAGATGCAATTAAACAAATATCTAGTTTGCATTTTTCCATTGGTTAAAAGTCATACTATCATCATAGTCTCCCTTGAGTGAGTTGAAGGGGTTCAGCTGTCTATTTCAGCATTCTGATTAGGATTTCTATGGAATAGTATGTCAAAAGGATGACATTTTACATAGCTGCAGGATTACCAGAATTTAAGAACTTTTGTAGTTTGGAAAGATCTAACGTTTGTTAGAACTATAAATTTAAATTAATTGACATTAAAATATGCTACCATTTTTTTTAACTAACTGTTGTTAGTTCACTTATTAAGGGCCTCCTGCTAAGGCTAACCACTTTTAATGCCTCGTAAAGACAACACCAAAAGTCTTATCTGGCATTAAAGAGCTGTCATGGACATGAATGCTCTATGCATGGATATTAAAGACAATTCCTATCAGACTATGATAGTAAGAATGCATAGAGATAATGGCTGACCTTGGGTGTGTCATTTCAACTCAGGATTCAGAGATGAGCCCAGTCATCAGAGTTGTAAGGACAACATTGCTTATTACAAATTGTACTTTAGAGAGCAAGTAATTATGTTCTGCCTAGCACTAGGCTGTTATTAAGTGTGCAGTGTTACAACATTTAAACAGAGCTCTGAGTCTGAATTACCCTGACACACCAAGTACTCATGTGCTACGTAGAATACCTTCTTTCAATACTCTGCATGTTCCAGGTCATTCCTGCAACTGATCTGATTAATAACGACCCCTTGTACATAACATCCAAGAAACAAGCTGGCTGTAGCAACATACTAAAGCTATTGGTATGGAGCAGCAGCTGCTACCACACAGCATGGCTTTTGGTTGCCCTTCCTGCAGTAGGAAATGTACACCCCACTCTGTACCAGAGGCTCTGTTCTGCACTTGCTGAGGAAGAGAAACTGTCAGCTCTGCTGCTGCATGCACTTACACCTGCCTTCAAAGAGGTAGGTACTGAAATTAAAATTTAAAAAAAAAAAGCAGTACTTGCTTGTTAAATGATCCTCTTTAGTAGTCTCAACATTCATATGTGATATGTTATTTTTTTTTTAGTCTTGAATATATCTGCTGTCTATTTTATTCATTATTTTATAGTACTCCGTTACAAGCTCCATATTTTCAGGAGACAAATACCACCCCTGAAGACTTGCAGTGCATGCTGGAACTATGCATGGGAGTAAAGCCTGAAAATAGACCATCTTTCTGCACTTCAAAGGCCCTAGAATACTCTGGCAGACAAGTGACATTAAAGAACACAAAATGAAGATTCAGAAGCAAGAAATGAGTTGTGGAAAGATCTTGATCTTGCTTTAATACAAGCATGAATTTTGTAGATAATTTTTAGAAATAAGGCATAGGACTTGTCTTGGAGTCTGTAACAGTCTTCTTTTATTATTACTGTCTTTAAATCTGCCCTGTGATTCTTACAAGATCAATCTTTTCCCTTTGCTCTCTGTGACTTCTGTGCCCATTACCTTACTAGACTTTTCATTCAATAACCTTCTGCTTTGACTTCCTAAATAAAAAGATCATTTCATATTCAGTAAATTAAACACATGGCTTTCAATGTATGCCTCACAACAGTGTACTTCAAGAAAAAGAAATATGTTTTCCAGATAAAACATCAGAATGAAATAAAAACAGAAACAATGTGCCTTTGGGGAGTAAGAGAACACTCCAGGGCTGATTATATTTGCCAGAACACTGAACAAGGACTCATCAGATTGATTAAGTCTGTCATAACAACGAATCACGAAGTTATAAAAGACAAAATTCAATATTCTTTCTAAAGATAGAAGCCTATTTTTAAACTATCAAAAATGTACTGCATTTAGAAAAATCCCTGTTGCTTTTCTGTACAAGTATTTTGAGCAGCACTTCAGTATCAAAGATGCTGTAGTAATAAAAGCACAGACTGCAATGGTAATTTTTCTTTTTTACATGATGTGTATGTGTGGGTCTGTGTCAGTAAAGACAATCATGGCAGGTGGGAAGGGAAGGGGCAAAGGAGCAGATCAATTTTGTATGAAGAAAAAAGCTGCTCCTGAAAAGCAAGGCAGTTATGAAGGACTTTCCACAAAATATTTCCTATTCTGAGAAAACTTGTTCTGATATGGAGAGAATTCCAGAGTCAGCCTAAAGCCAGGAGTAAAAAGTTGAAGCAAACTAGTGATCTGGGAGGAGTCCCACTGAGATGCCTGTCCAGAGATTTCCTGTTCTCCTGCACATGCTGTGCAGGGCCATGCAACTCTTTGAGAGCTACAAATTCTTGGAGTCAGAGCTCATATTCTCCTGACATCACACTTCCTGTGCTGTCTAACTGCAAGCTTTGTACAAAACCCAAGGAAAACATCACATCAACCATCACAGGCTTCATGCTTCTAGCAGCAGAAACATGGGAAATTTTTTTATCTGCCAGATGTAGCCACTGCCCTGGGAACACATCCAAATATGTTTTTCATCAAGTGATAGATCACAGAGAGACTGAAGGAAGGGCTTATTTTTTTTCTTTGATACAGCAAATCACTTCTCATTTCTTGAGTATCCAGTAGCTGAGGAAAAACGTTTTCCTGCAGATATTAAGCTCAGCCTGTGAGTGCTATGGACTTTCTTTTCTTGATAAAAGACTCACTGATCGCTAAAAATATCCAGCTTTTGAAGTAGAAACGATTCTCCTTCAGCATCTCTGGACTGCAGAGACACTCAGCAGCCAGTATGATTTGTTATAACCTTACCCCCTCAGTCTCCCTCAGTGTGAAATTATCTCAAAGGAGAAAAAGTAAAACAAACATATTTAAAATGTTTGTCCTCAACTCTTCCACTTTCCTGAGGATGATTCTAAGACAAAAATAGGTAGAATTTGCAGGGCCACCACAGATTTCCAAACAGGTAAGATATAGAACACAATTATTAATTACTCCTTATCATAAAGAGCACTGACAAGATAAACACTAAGTCATTCACACTAGTATTTAAAGAGTACTGCAGAAAAGAGAAGGAAAAGCATAAGGTTATAGAGTAAAAAAAAAATCTCAAATACTATGTATATTTAGATTCTATTTTGTCTGCAACAGTCTGACGCTTGCAATTCATCAGCTAGTCCTTAACCCACACTCTGAAGTTCCTAACTTCACTGGAGGGAAAAAATGGACTACATGAATCACAGCTTCTGTTGTTGAAGAGCTAAAAATTAAGATTTGTGAATATCAAAAACTGTCCTAGCTTTAGTGTCTATCTAGTTATTTATCCATCAACAAAACATTTTTAAGCTTCAAAGACTACCTTTTGCACAGTAGGACATGAAACAGTAATAACAATGGAGCTCAGCTCCCCCCCTTTGTATTTTCCTTTCGTATTTTTCTCTGTTATTTCAAATTTATGATTTTGCAACTGATTTTACATCTGATTATTGCTCTTCATCTTGGCTAAGTATCAATGACTGCTGATACCTAAGGCTGGTATTCTTATGCTCAAAGCCCAGCTGAGCCAAACGCATGACTCACAAAGCTCCATCTAGCAGTCTCTCTGTTCAGAAAACCCAGTATTAAAATGAGATGAACTGAAATGAGATGACTCAGACCAAAACATACAAACAGCCTTAAATAACTGAAAATACACCATGAGCTTGGAAAGTGCAAAGCATTTAATTTTTATGATCGCTTCCATGCTTCCACTGTAACCATATGGAGCTTACACTGCCTTATATTCTACACCTACACTATCCTACATAATAATTCACATGAGCATATAGGGGCCTAATACATGCACTAGTTCAAAACATAATAGAGCATATTAGCTCTACAGTATGGTATTTTTTTCCCTGAGTTTACACAATTATGACTGACAGCAAAGGTCATTGAAATGTATTTAGTCATCCTTCTATTTAATTTGCAGTTTCCCCTCAGGCACTAATTTATATTTACAATTAAAATTCAGATTTACTAATAACTGTCAAGAAAACAAGACTGTTGGTGAAGCATCAGAATTTCTGTCTCAATTTTCAGAACTGCAGTCACGTCACAATCAGTTTTCTATTTCAGTGTATTTCAAATGCTCAGCAGCTATAGAAATTAGACAGTCTTATCTGGGATGTTATTGTGTCAGTAATTCATCTAATACCAGGTGTTTGGTCTCTGAATAGAAGTAAAGGAAGAACCAAGAAACTGGAGGAAAGATTTACTGCCTCTAATATCTTATCTCTTCAGTCAAGTTGTTGTACAGAAACTAGAATTCATTGAAAATGCAGCCTTACCTGTAAATCTTGGTCCTTTAATACTTTTTAACTATCTTAGGAGTGACACTATTACTGTTTGGTTCATCTACCAGGTGGGAAGTGCTCAGACTGTAAGAATTCTACTTGTGCCACTCCTGGGGCAAGCCCACAATATTTACCAACCACAGTTTCCATTGCAGTGACCCTCTAGGGCTGTCAAACACATAATACTCATTTTGGGGATGATGAGATATGCTCTTGTTACTCCTGTGTACACAGTATATTCAACTATAGTTTCAAAAGTCATGTCACCAACAACTTTTGCATTGTATTAGTGTTGCAGCATACACCACAGCATAGGTCACAGTTGAGACAGCCATGATACACAGAACATCATCATACAATTTCAGAAAGCTTTAAGCATTCACACAAACAGAGTGACACCATACCACATCAGAAGGCTTTGGGTGTCCGCCCACACAGAGTAACAACACCTCACTTCAGAAGACTGCAAGCATCTGCTCTCCTTGCTCTTTAGCCCAACCTTTTATAGCCCTCATGTTCATGCATTGCACCTGTGTGCCCTCTGTTCCCTTTGGTGGTTGGTCAGTGCACCTGGGCACTCCGTGTCTCACTGCTGTCAATGCTGCTCACCTGCTGCTCACAGCTGCACCCACTGGGGATGAGGCTGGGCCCAGCCCCACTCCCAATCACCACAAACCAGGTACCTACATAGAAGGATTTTTTTCATTGCATCAATATATTCTATCCTATATAGCTTAGGTTTTGTAAGGCATAAATTAATGTATGATGTTCAAATATACATGTAGTTTGTATATTAGCATTAAGAAGGTTTATTGAGGCAGATTTAAAACTGGGCTTTGAAAATTAAACTTTCTGATTCTCCAAGGCTGGGGTTTGTTATGTTTTGTTGGGATTTTTTTATAAAAAAATGTGGAATCTTTTAATACTATTGAATTTGTTTTCAGGGCTGTATTTTTCTTTTTAAACAAAGAATAAAAATATGTGGAAACTCTTGGTATAGCTGTAGAGTCTCTGGTACAGATGTTATTTCATGCAATGTGATGTTACTATGGCTTCTTTTTTTTTTTTCTGATTGAAAATACCAGAGCTAGAGCTGAGCAAGAATTGTCCTACACAAAGTACACTGCTGAAAAAAATCTCATTCATTAAAAACAATGCTGAGAATTCATTTCTTAAATGTCTTTTCCCACTTGTGTAGGAGACAGTCACCCTCTCTACCCTTTATTCTCAATTAGGAGATACAAACAATCAAGGAAGTCATTCCTCTTCTTCTAATGCAGGCCCTTCCAGATGGTAATTCAGCTCACCCCAGTCAGACACCTGTCTGAGAACATGGCAAACCACCTCCATGAATGTCTGTTTCTCTCCACTGCCCATCAAGGCTAGACAGGGTGACAGCCTCAACAGCTCAAGGTTTTCTTAAGTTTGTGATAGAAATTGCACCTGAAGTGTTTGCTGAAACACTGTGGTTATGATCAACTTTTCAGGTTCTGCCATTGTCTGCCAGCCAAGGATCACAGGTACCACATTATCTGACCCCGTGGGCTGCCCAGACACTGCAGCATGGGGAGCCAGCTTGGAAGAGCCGATTTTCAGAAACATTACTGTAATGTCCATTTCCCAGGAAGTTATGTGTGTGTGTGTGTATGTATATATATATACATGAATATGTATATATGTAACTTTTTCTTAAGAGCTTCAAAATATCTGAAGCACCAAGCTTTCTTACGAATCAGAAATTCTCAACTCAATAACTCTAACTGGAACCCCATTTATTTCTAGACTTTGATTTTTGAAGATGAGGCATTAGAGAAACACAGCTATTTTAACACCTGCTTTCAATCCAGTTAATAACTTTGCACCTGATACATTCTTTCCCATTAAGTCAAATTTATGCTACTGCTGTCCTGATTAGCAAAAACTATTTAAAGCTGGTTTATGGGATGATTTCTGAATAAGGTAGGTGTCTAGATTCGGTGAATTTCAGCTATCAGATTATGAAGTTGACAAACTATCTATAGGTATCTCTGCAAAACAGTGGAATAGCCTGCAGGATGACAAGTACTGACAATTAGGGAGAGATTTTTCTCATGCTGGGTAAATTTGCTTTTACTGAACACAACACAATCTCTAGTATTGAAAACCACAGAACTCCAATGCTAAAGTTACTTTATGGAAAATTCAGTTAGCCTCATGAAACTCACTCAGTTCTGAAGGTACAGGTCTTGAAACACACGGCATGTATTTTAAACAATTCCAAAACTGGATTCCATAGGCTGTGCACTACAGGGCTTAAGGAAAGGTGAAGCAAAGGGCTGACAGGCTCAGCATGACAACTGTGTATCCTCTTTTGAAGAAGCAACATCTCTGTCTTCTCTGCGCTACATGTCACGGCATGGGCAGACCAGAACTCATTCTATAAATCATACTGTATCCGGAAAAACATATTTTCTTCCTTTTTTCCACCCTCTGAAAAATGCTTTTGGCAATAACTTCACATCTATAACGTTCTGCTACTCTTTAGGATCTAAAAAAAGCAGCAAAGGCTGGGGATACATTTTTGTCCTCCTTCAATTCATTTGTGCTCTAAAGGAAACACCTAATGATGTATTTACAGCATGCTGTTTTCAAAGCACTATCTATTAAAATCTTAATAACCTATTCATCTCACCCCATGGTGAAGCAGGTGATTTCATATTTCTACTACATTACAGAAGCAGAAGTACTTAGAAGGATAATTTTCAGAGCTGAACACAAGAAGCACATCTTGCTCATGCTCAGCAGTTAGAAGATGATATCCCACATCAATCAAGATATAACATCTAGTTTTAAGGCACTGAAGGCAAAAGCACATACTAAACAAGACAGTCTGCACACTTGTGTAGATTTTTTCAAGCACAGGAACTGGATCAATAGCCACTTTACATGGGAAGCATCACTGTATTTGTTTTAGAATCAGAGAAACTGATGCACATTAAACCAATTGCTTAAAGCTATTTGATACCTTCTGGCAATATGGCATAGAGTTTCAGACTATGTGTAACCTACAGGTCAAGTCTGCCACATAGAAATCAACTACTATTTTCTTCTAAAATGGCAATGCTGCTGCTTATCTAGCACATGAGAAGCAAGTTCATGTCCTTTTCTCTCTCTGCCCATAGTTCTTGCCTTTCTGACAAGAATCCTGTTTCTCACTGTCCGCTCCTTTCTAGCTGAAGCTGGTTTTCTGTAAAAAAAACCCATCCAGTAAAAAAAAATGCAGTAAGTAGCCCACTTTGGGCTAGAAAACAGTTGTAGATAAAGTATTGACCTAGAAGAAGTCAGTCCTGCTTAATGTCACGTTTTATGTGCTTCAATAACCAAGTCTCTAGCCAAGGGCTGATGGCAAATATCAGGATACAGTAACATTTCTGTTACCCACCTTCTGCTGCAGCAAGTCTTTGTATTTTGGTACTGTAAGGCAGCTGGAGCTCAACTTTGCTGTGCCATTCTATATTTCTGGTTTTTTTCTTAATGCCTGCTCCGAGTAGAATGCTAAATCCTGTGTTAGAATTATGTATTTATACCATATCCTCATTTTCCAGTAACTCACTGGCCAGGAGACTCCCAGTGTACAGGCACACCTTAACTCTCTATTTAAGGGAGATCTAAACACATTTGCCCATGTTAGGTGCTAGTTTAACTACTAATTAACTTAACGTGTAGTGTTTTTTCTTTTTTTCTGTTGCAGCTCTTCTACACTTAGAGGATATTTAATTCACTTTGAGAAAAAGAAAGATACAGAGAATGATTCAGTAATTTAGTGGCTGAGAGAGAAAAGACCTGAATTTCCATCTGCCTCACATAAGCATTTTATAGGCTATATATAGGCTTCGGCTCTTTCCAGAAGGGTTGGATTAGAGGCAAAGAAATGCAGCAAGGTAGAACTGATCTGACAAAAGGATGTTACTGTTGGACAGACTCTGTAAGAGTACTCAGCAGCGGCAAAGGGACCTGACACAAAATGGAGAAAGGGGGCAACAAAGACATGGTATTTTGAGTGGCAGAAGTGTAGAGGTGTAGTCTTGTTCCCAGAAAATCAGCCCGGGCTGTGCTTTTCTGCAGGTACTTTGGATCCAACTCTGACTTCCCCAGAGCATCTCACCACCTACACAAGACTGGAAAAGCACCACTTTCCTCATTGTAAGGTCTCTGCCGCCTATAAAGCTTTATTTCAGACAGAAACACCTACTCTTGAAGAAAGTTCAGAGGGCAAGTTCTGGCTATGGCAGTATCCATTCAATCAAAAGGCTGTAAGAGCTTTTTTTTCCCTCCCCCAGCGCTGGCCTGGGGACAGAGACACCTGTACCAAGGACACAGGGTGCCCCAGTCCCACGGCCGCCGGCAGATCATTCGGCTGTATGTTTTGGGGCATTTATGGCCAGCTGGAGAGGCGCGGGCTCCAGGACACCCCGCATCCCGATCCCCTCCCGGGCGGGGCGGGGCGGGGCGGGGCGGCGCGCGCACAGGTGCGGCGGCTCGCGCTGGGCCCCGCCCTTCCTCCGGGCACCACCTGGGGGGCGGGGTCACGCGCCGGCGGATGGACACATCACCTGCTGTCTTGGGATGACCCCTTAATCCCCGGGCACCGCTCCGTGCCCTTCTAAAGCCAGGACGGCGTTTGATGCTCTTTGAGAAGCGCCGCGTAGGGGCGACATCGCGGCGCGGCCTTGGGCCCGGCGGACTATTTGTCACCCCCGGAATAAGGGACTGTCGTGTCCAGGGTGGGCGTGTGCGCGCGCCATCCCGGTAGCGGGCGGGGAGGGAGGCGGAGGCGTNCTGACAGCCTGACCTTTCCGTGTGAGCCGCGTCCCGCTCTTCCGCGGGCTGGGCTGCAGCCGCGTCGTCCTCCAGCGAGGAACCCCCAGCCGGGCTTTATGCAATGACTGGCCCAGCCCTTTCCTGAAGTTTCACGGCCGCGTCCGCTTCCTGCGCTGCCAGGTATTGATCTGGAGCGGGCTGTGGCCTTCGGGAAGGGACTGGCCGATGCCAGGGGTACATGCCAGATGAGTTGAATGTCGAGTGTCCAAAACAATATAGCCTGCCTTGCTGACTCGGTCAGAATGCCAGGCTCTGTGAATCTGGATGTCTGAGTCTGGTTAAATGTGTCACAGATGTGGCTTTGGCGATGAATGGAATTTTAAAGATTGTATCACTGGCGAATCTTATCAGTCTGTTTTTTATCCCTGCACAGAAGTAGATATGTATTTGCATTTATATTTACCTTGGATTCTGTGGCTTTCAAATGGAAAATTGTAGCACATCCCTCTTTCATCTAGAGTCAATTTATTAAGATCTTATTCTAGGTAAGGTGGCTGCACAGTAAGTTATTAAGTCTTATGCTTCCTGAATAACAATTGGGAGTTCACACTGTATGATTAATGCTAGAGCTGCCTTCTTCAGTCCTTCTCCACATAAAGTGCAGGTGAAGTGTGAGCAACCAGAAATGGCTCTGTGTTTGTAAATTCTCTTCCCATCTGTGCCTGCTACTGTTTTCACTATGCATGCAAGTCATGCTATGCACAATCAGAAAGAAGACTGTATTGTCCTAATATAAATTCTTAGAAGTACATGATGCGGATTACACCAAAGATAATGGGTCTTTATATTTTGTAAATAACTCTGCCTAAGTATTTCCTAACACAGCTCCTCTTGCCCCTTGACAGCTGGTTACCATGTAAATGACTCTTCGTAGCCAGTGACTTTCTGAAAAAGCATGTTTGTATGTTTTATGTATTATTGGCACTTTGTATTTGCATGCTGAATGCTGCTTGGTGTTGCTTGCTGATGGAATTCTACGTGTGAGTTGTTCTATAGCATCAGCCTGAGGGCTATGTTGCTCAAGATTGGAGTCCAGAATTCTCAGATCACTTGTCCTGTGGTCCGAGTTTTCTCTTTCTACCTCTTATAAGTCTTTGTAGCCCTCAGTGCTCGGTATCTTTTGCCCTTTCTGTTCAGCAGTGCTGACACTTTCAGCGTTCTTTTCCTTATATTTGTGTTAATGAGTGTTTTTATTCACTGTTCTTTTCTTTGGTGCTTTCTTTCATAAGATCAAGCTTTGGTCTATCTTGATCTTGGGTTTGATTTTTTTTCTTGTTCAGGTTCTGGAGGACCTGTCTATATCTTGACCGGGCTGTCTTCTGCTAATGCATGTTAATTCAGTTTTCGAATTTCTAGTAGACTATTTTACTTATGTATCTACTAAAATCTGATGGCACTTCTGAAAGCTTCTTGCTTTTCTCTTTTGCTCAACTTCTCTTTTGCTGTCTCTCTGTATGCCAGAAGCATGGCTTGCTTTCACCCTGTCTCCAGGAAAGCTGGCATAAAAATACTGGGTGATGCAATGTGAGGGATTTGTGGTTTGGCGGTTGCTTTTTTTTTTTTTATTCTATTCTTCCTTTCCAGTTTAATTTGCATTTGCTTCATCCTGTTGTAGCAATTTTTATTTTAAATCTTGTCTCCTATTACCTCTGTAGTGCTATCTGACTTTGCCTGTACTGTGTATGTTTGTGGCTTTTTATAGGTTGGAAGGAAGAGTGTGGAATGATAAACTTGCTTTAGTTGTAGCTCTTCTAGAGACACTTGACTGAGATGTGGCCATATATACACAGTTTGTGGAGATTTCTTACTTGAAGTTTAGGAAGTTTCCTTCTGGGAAGGAGGGTTGTGTGAACAGTGTTGATATGCCTCCACTGTACCTGAAGTCTGGATTTCTGTATACTTCCAGAAGATGTCTCAGAAAAAAGGAAACATTATCAGTTAAGTCGAAAATCAAGCTTGTCATGAGCATGCAATGCCNTGCCGGGAGAAGGCGCAGAAGCAGAACGAGCAGCACCAGGCCATCCTGGCCAAGCTGCTGCGGGAGGAGGACAACAAGTACTGCGCGGACTGCGAGGCCAAGGGTACGCGGGGCGGGGGGCGCGGGGGCCCGGCCCGGGCGCGGCGCTGCCTCGGCGGGTCCCGGCGCTCGGGGCGGCTGCGGGGCCCGGCTCNAATTGTAGCACATCCCTCTTTCATCTAGAGTCAATTTATTAAGATCTTATTCTAGGTAAGGTGGCTGCACAGTAAGTTATTAAGTCTTATGCTTCCTGAATAACAATTGGGAGTTCACACTGTATGATTAATGCTAGAGCTGCCTTCTTCAGTCCTTCTCCACATAAAGTGCAGGTGAAGTGTGAGCAACCAGAAATGGCTCTGTGTTTGTAAATTCTCTTCCCATCTGTGCCTGCTACTGTTTTCACTATGCATGCAAGTCATGCCATGCACAATCAGAAAGAAGACTGTATTGTCCTAATATAAATTCTTAGAAGTACATGATGCGGATTACACCAAAGATAATGGGTCTTTATATTTTGTAAATAACTCTGCCTAAGTATTTCCTAACACAGCTCCTCTTGCCCCTTGACAGCTGGTTACCATGTAAATGACTCTTCGTAGCCAGTGACTTTCTGAAAAAGCATGTTTGTATGTTTTATGTATTATTGGCACTTTGTATTTGCATGCTGAATGCTGCTTGGTGTTGCTTGCTGATGGAATTCTACGTGTGAGTTGTTCTATAGCATCAGCCTGAGGGCTATGTTGCTCAAGATTGGAGTCCAGAATTCTCAGATCACTTGTCCTGTGGTCCGAGTTTTCTCTTTCTACCTCTTATAAGTCTTTGTAGCCCTCAGTGCTCGGTATCTTTTGCCCTTTCTGTTCAGCAGTGCTGACACTTTCAGCGTTCTTTTCCTTATATTTGTGTTAATGAGTGTTTTTATTCACTGTTCTTTTCTTTGGTGCTTTCTTTCATAAGATCAAGCTTTGGTCTATCTTGATCTTGGGTTTGATTTTTTTTCTTGTTCAGGTTCTGGAGGACCTGTCTATATCTTGACCGGGCTGTCTTCTGCTAATGCATGTTAATTCAGTTTTCGAATTTCTAGTAGACTATTTTACTTATGTATCTACTAAAATCTGATGGCACTTCTGAAAGCTTCTTGCTTTTCTCTTTTGCTCAACTTCTCTTTTGCTGTCTCTCTGTATGCCAGAAGCATGGCTTGCTTTCACCCTGTCTCCAGGAAAGCTGGCATAAAAATACTGGGTGATGCAATGTGAGGGATTTGTGGTTTGGCGGTTGCTTTTTTTTTTATTCTATTCTTCCTTTCCAGTTTAATTTGCATTTGCTTCATCCTGTTGTAGCAATTTTTATTTTAAATCTTGTCTCCTATTACCTCTGTAGTGCTATCTGGCTTTGCCTGTACTGTGTATGTTTGGGGCTTTTTATAGGTTGGAAGGAAGAGTGTGGAATGATAAACTTGCTTTAGTTGTAGCTCTTCTAGAGACACTTGACTGAGATGTGGCCATATATACACAGTTTGTGGAGATTTCTTACTTGAAGTTTAGGAAGTTTCCTTCTGGGAAGGAGGGTTGTGTGAACAGTGTTGATATGCCTCCACTGTACCTGAAGTCTGGATTTCTGTATACTTCCAGAAGATGTCTCAGAAAAAAGGAAACATTATCAGTTAAGTCAAAAATCAAGCTTGTCATGAGCATGCAATGCCACTGTTGAACCCTTGCTTAAAGGCTGCAGCCAGCTGCTTTTTTCTAATGTGTTTCATGTTTAATCCATGGTGTTGGAGTGCTCATGGCTTGCTGCTGTCTGGCTAAGCTGTAGTTTTGCTAGTCCTGGAATGCAGAGCTGTCTGAGGCAGCAGCTATTAACGTGGCTCTGTTAGCTAACCAGAGCCTGCCAGCTGTCTGGCATTCCCCAGCCTGTGAGGTCTCCTTCACCTCTCACAAAACTAACAGCATCCTTTTCATCTCTAGTCATGTTGGTTATTGGTCTGGGGTTTGCTATGGTCAATTCCACTGGAGAGCCTGTTCATCCTGGATTCTGCAGAAATTAACATGAAGCCATTTGTCATTAACATGACAAAATGTTAAGGACTTCTCTTGTGGCAGTCTTAGTTCA
The DNA here is from genome assembly GCA_013397155.1 of Irena cyanogastra. Lineage (NCBI taxonomy): Eukaryota > Metazoa > Chordata > Aves > Passeriformes > Irenidae > Irena > Irena cyanogastra. Next base: position 40,695 of record VWZV01007732.1, read on the forward strand.
GGATGTCTTTAGTTTTCTTAATGTAATGTATTTTTTTTCTTTGAAATGTTGTCCACTTTAGTTTCTGTTACTTTCCTCTCTTGTGTGAGCTTTTTGTCTGTACTCCTTTCTGTTGCTCAGTAGGACCCTCCAAGTTCTGTGTTTTGTTTCTTTTTCTGTTTGCCTAATTGTGGGGTAAGGTCTTCATTATTACTCTAGTTGTTTTAACTGAGTTGCAGTTGTCTTCGTTTTTATTCTGGCAGTACTTAAAAACACTGTTTTCAGTATGGTCTTTCAGATAGCTGTCAGCTCATCATGGGCACTTAACTGAAACGAATTCCTTTCTCTCACCCTAGATATTATAGTACCTCTTAAACCTAAAGTATTATGTTTACCCTGGGCTTCTTTTCAGGTAGTCACATCCAAAGGTTGTGGAAATCTTGCAGATTATACTTGTATATCTGACTGCTATTCTTTGAGGCCCTGGGAATTCTTAAGTAGCTAGACATAATTTAAAATCTTACAAATATCCTTTTGACCCTAAAAAATGTAATGTGGTCCTATTAGCATATTTACTACTCATTACTTTCATTGGATCTACTGTAATGCTACTGTTGAACTCTTCCTTCATATCAATAAGGCTTTTCTGCTGGCTTTTGCTGCTTGCATCAAAAAGGTGATACAGGATGTCACTACCATCCTATCACTCCTGAGTTACTGAGTTAGCTTTCCTTGCCCACATATAGGACCGCCATTTGCATTGCCTGCAAAGAAGTTGAAGCATGCACCTTTCCAGTATTTATTGCATGCTTGCTCTGTGTAAGAATTAGAAAAGCTATTTCTTGGTCATCTTCAAAATAATCTTTCTGTCATTAGCAGTGGTCTTGAACAAATACATCCTTTGCTTTGTGGTCTATTTCTTCAATTGTGAGGTGTGCAGATACATTGGATGGCTTTGTAAGGTGAAGAATACAGCTGAGGACACATCCGCCAGAGTAGCATTAAGTAATAATTAGGATTGCTGACCATGACAGCAGTTTCTGGAAGTGATTTTTATTCTGTATTTGCCTTTTGCCTGTTTAAGTAGCTGCCATGAATCTGACTGTTGCTGCTAAAGTGTGTTGGAAACTACCTGTTGTAGGGCCATACGGTAGTTGCCATATGTCACCCTCAAATTGTAAATCTTGCAGCTGTCAGAAAGACAAGGTGATACTTCTGTCGGGAGGAAGCCTGAAAATTAAAGGTTGTGGAACCGTCTTTGCAATCACTGAGACTTTTGAAAGAGTGAGGAGGCTGGGATGACATTTGACAAGGCGGTTCTTGTCTGTGTACTGTCTGTTCTTTACATCCCTATCTGAACAGCTGTCTGCATAAGGCAATAGATGTCTTCCCAATGTTATGTTACTGGGAAGAAGTTACACTACTGTTTCTGATACTTGTAGGAAATAATAGGGTATGACAGTAGCTTAAGCCACCTTGAAGTTTTGAAAGAGAGGCAACTGAAATTCCTTTGTGATCCTTTTGTTTGTATAACTAAGTAAAGCTGGCAGGAATTGGAAGGATATAGCAGAAGCTGTATCAGGTATGTAGACTATGCTGAAAGCGATTGTAAAGCATTTGAATTTTTCTTACTTTTCATTGTAGAAAAAGGGTGTAATGCATTTTTTAATTGTTGTTTCAATCCTGATATTTGAATCTCTTAAGCAATAGCACCTCTTAGAAATCTGTCAAATGAAGCCAAAATAAAAAAAACCTCAAACTGTTAACATCAGTCTGGGACCCTTTGACTATAGGGGCTAAAATTTGCTATTTCTGTGTAGTTAGTGCCTACTTAAAACGTGCTAGAAGTCTTCTAGAATTGTGTTCTTATTGCTTTACAGCAAGGCTAGTGTTGTTAGGATGCTGATATTAAATACTGAATTAAGTACTTAGAAGTTGAAGTGTGTGATGCAGCACAAAAGGAGATTAGTTTCAAACATCATTAGGAACAGTAATCAGACTCTTATGCTCCCCATTTACAGAAACAGTCACACTAGACCAAGACATGGCCTTCAGTTTACAGGCTTGCTTTCTTAGATGGATAGTCCTTCAGTTCTGCTGAATATCTTGTCCCCTTCTACGAAAGAACAATGTGAATGTTCTCTTTTCTGTTGTGCTTGTATTTGGATGCTGTCTTTAATACCAATGGATTGACTACTGAAGTCTGTAAATTCATCTCCCTATCAAGAAAGCAATTACCTGAGCTGTCAACTGCGTTAGATTTTTTTTTTAACTGTAATCAAGTTAAAATAACGTAATTGGTAAATGCAGACCTTAGTGTAAACAATTGTAGATGTTTTGGATCTTCCAGAAAAGGCGAATAAATTTCTGTATCAGAGGAAGTGTTCTGGGTTTTTTTTTTGGTTTTTTTTTATGTTTACTTACTTCATGCCTGATACTGCTTGAAGCCTGTTTAAATGATCTGTTACCAAAATCCTAGTACAAAGAAGCACATTGAACAAGCAACAGTGTCACCCAGATGAAAATTGGTTTACTTTGGCTATAATATTAATGAAAATACTCTTCAGTATTCATGGTTATACTGTACAGTCATTGAATATCTATATGTGACTGAAGACTTGGCCTTCTGTCTTAACAGTGGCAGGCACAGGCACTTGGGAGCGTGGAGAGAGACTGAACAAGAAAGATAGTGGTACTAACATTTGTGTAGCTAGAATTTAACTTTAACTTCCCTAACAACTAAACAATCCCAAGCATGGTGTCTCTTAGCAATGGGGGAGAAAAAATATAGTTTAAGTAAGTGGGCAAACCAGCTATGGAAAGAAATCTGGAATATCCCAGCTATGCGTACAGCTGTTCAGACTCCTTTGTGTAGACATTCAAGTCTTTCATATGATCTCTTCTATAGCTGGGAGACAAGTATTTGTGTATGATCATCACTTTTTGTGAAGCTGCTTTGCTGTTTACTTGTTTGGTGTCTGGTCTTTTAACTGTCTTAATCTTGCCTTATGCTTTAGCAGATAGTGTACTTCTTTCTCAAGCAGATGGGTAACTCTAACAGCTCACTGCCCTCAGCCTGTGCAAGGCATCAGCTTTTGCCTTGCTGTCAGTGTAAGAAGGCTTCGTGACAGCTCATTGACAGAGCTTACACTAGGGCAAGGCACTGGCTGCTGTACCTCCTCAGGTACAGATCTTTCCTCTCTTCCTTCCAAGGTGGAGAAACCCCTGAGACTGCGCTAGCGGGAATAGAACACAGTTGAATTATGCTGGAGGTCAGTTTCACGTGTCATCTCCGGTGCAACTTCTAGCCCTGTATTGAAGTTCAAATACGAAGTACAAAGTACAGCTTACTAGTAGCTGGTTATGCTGTATGGATATTCTGTACCAGTTGTTGCAAGTATCAGCTGTTACTGCAGCTCACTCGGATCAAGAAATTTCTGGTGTTTCTTTGTGTGTTTCTGTTGCAGGGTTCACATTGCTTCTGCAAGATAAGCTTGGGAAAGATCATGTGAGTGTAACAGACTGGAATATGAATTGACAGATACAACTGGAGGCCTACGGCTGTCCAGTGAGGCTTTGCAATATCCTTCCATAGGGAATAATGAAGGCAAACCATTTTGATTCAGGGTTGTTCTTACCTAAGCTTAGCAAATGAAATTATATGTTGTGAGCTCTAATGATAGTAAGGAACTGTATCACTAGAAGTCCTAGTGGTAATCTGGTACTTAGCTGGTAGTTTTCTGGCCTTTTTGTCAAAGACAGTGCCTTCAGAGACCCTTAGGGACCAGAAACTCAGTTCGGTCTTTCTTGGGGCTATATAACCAGGATTTTTTCCCCCGATTTCCTGCTACTAAATAAAACTACTTCAATGTTCTCATTCCATATGCTCTTATCTGTTGCTGGCACTGGTTAGATGAGACTGAAATTTAGGAATTAGTTGCTCTTGCAGCCCTGAGAAGGGTTACTGTCTCCCCTAAGAAAAGAGCACATAAGACATCTCAGTTGGTGGGGAAAAAGTAAGGCAGCCTTAGCTTAAGGCTTCTGAATGGGGTCTTGCAGTGTTGGGTGACACTAGTGGCCCCTGTAAGGAAGGGGGGATTGTTTCCATCTCCTGACTCTTACAGTGCAGAAAAATATTTTCAAATAAATCACAGGAAATAAATTTAGCTTGTAATAGAACAGGGTTGTTTGCAAAGTTGAAGGCTTTTTACCCAAGTGGATGCAATCTCTGTTCTTCAGGACTTAAATGAACTTGACTGTGTGAGACCCAAAGTGGCATGATGTAACTGATGAACTTAGCATTGCTTTGACAAGAGGCTGGACTAGGTGACCTCCAGAGGTCCCTTTCAGCCTAATTATTTCTGTGACTACTAATAGAAATATTTGTGGGACTTCTTATTTGTATTTTTTTTATTATGTTGCAAATATTTAGATTCTTGGAGGTGTATTATACAGATGCAGAAATTAAGAAGTTATTGGCAGTCTAAGCTCTTTCTGTTGTGTGGACCATAAGGATGGGACAGTTCCTGAAAAGTGATTGTTGCTATTGATGAGACCATGCTCTTGCCTTTTTAAAGTGCAAAACACCCCAGTTCTTTTATTCAGGGCTACAGGTGTGCGTCTTCAAGTGGTCCTAAAGCTGCAGTTCGCACCTTCAGTGATGTGAAAAAGCTGCTGCTGCCAGATGCTGTTTGTGCCACTTGGTCTTTGATTTGTTCCTGAATATTCTTTGGTGGAATGGAAGGATGCTGTCTTCCCTCTTTGGTCTGAATGCTGTAAAGAACAGCAACAGTGCTGCAGCCTGTATAATGTCCTTGTACATGATACAGAGGAAGCAATTAGATATATCTATGTGATAAGCAGACTTCTAGGGAGTCACCCTCTCTTGGAAAGGTGACTCCCTCTTTAATGCATGCATCCTATAGGATTTAAGAGAGTCAATTATCAGACATTACTCAGGGAGTAGTCAGCAGTTGATTTAGCTCAGGTGTCACATTGTCTTAGACTGGCTCTGTGAGGTTTATCTGAGCATGATTCAGCCTTACTTTAAGAACTCTGGTGCTTCACAGTGTTTCTTGTGGCCACAGCTAAACTCTCCTAGACATAATCATTTTGCCTTGTGAAGAGGTAAAGTTGTTCAGTGATATCTTATTTTCCTGTTGAGGTGGTTCTGAAGAGTTAGGCTGATGAATCCATGACTAGTAGAGTTCACTGTACTGTCAGCAAGTTGTTTTCAGATATTATGGCAGAGCAAAATGAGTTAGGACTGAGCTATGATTTTTATTGGCATTGCTGAGTGGGATAGCTCACAGCTGGAGGACTGCAATGAGTAAGTACACGTGCTTAAAAAGGGCAGGCTGGGATGGTGATAAAGGGGAGTTGCCGTTTTCTGTGAAAGCAGTGGGGCTGCCTGAAGCTTTACCTGGAGATGAGTGAGCCAGTTGAGAGTTTATGTGTCAGGATTAGTAATGAGGATTTCCTCAGACAACTCAAGCCTAATGTTCACAAGCTTTCTTGCTAATAGTGTGCTGGGACCACCCTTATTATTTTCTGGGGGGAAAGCACAGCAGGGAATAAGTAATCAAGGGAGCTTCTGGCATGCATTGGTGCCTGTATCTCAATACAGGTGGTTGAGGACTCATTTCTTGCAAACAAGCAATGACAGGTTGAGGATGTAAAGGTTAGAAGTAGTCTTGGCTGCAGTGGTTATGAGGTAGAAGAGTTCAGGATCTGGAGACAGCAAAGCAAGGAGTAGGATTAGTCATAATCATCAGAAAGGATGATTTTCTTCTGTTCAAGGATCTTCTTGGAAGAATTGTTTGGAAGATGGTTCTGAGCAGAGAGAGCCAGGAAAGCTGGTTGACTACGTCTTTAAACTCTAGTGTGGCATGTTGCAATGAATAGGAAATGGTACAAAGGCACCAGGAGTCCTGCTTGAATGAATGAGGAGCTTCTGAAAAAGATGAGACATAAAAAGGAAGTATGTAACAGGTGGAAGCAGAAACATGTTGGCCTAGAGAGAGCCTGGAGACATCATCCAAGCATGCAAATGTGTCTAGGTCAGAAAGCCACTGTCCATGTGGAGCTTAATCTTACAAGGTGTATGTGAATGCCAGCAAGGGAGGCATTTACAGATAATTGGTAGAAAAAAGAGTGGAGAAAACATAGGCCTGCTGCTGAGTGGGGAGGGGAACTGCTCATAGGGATGTGGAAACAACTGAGACATTCAAGGTCTTCTTCATTTTGTCCTTTACTAGTAAGATTTGCTTTCAGCAATTCTAGGCAAGGAAAGTGTACTCTCAGTTAGTAGAGGAGGATCAAGTTTGGGATCGCTTGTAGAAACTGGATGTACACGAGTCTGTGGGCTCTAATAGGATGCAGCCAGGAGTGAGATGGGGTGGCCGAGGTGATTTTGTGGTGACTCTCGTTAACTAAGGTCGTGGTGACTGGGGGGGTGGGTTTTGAAGGCTGAACTCAAACAAATGTCCTTTCTATCTCTGAAGAGGGCAAGAAGGAATGTCTAGGGAACCGCAAGCCAGTCAGCTTTGCCTCTCTTCTTGGAAAAGTGACAGACCAAATAATCCTGAAAGCACATGAAGAAAAATGATGGGCAATAGTTGGTATTGATTACTCAAGGGGCTGTGATGTGTGACCAACCTGGTAACAGCCTTCCACATTGAACCAAGCAAGATGACCGGCTTGGTGGGTCAGAGCAGTGGGTGTTTTCTTACCTTGACCTTTCATGAGCCTTTGGAAACTGTCTTGTAACTTCTTTGGTAAGTTGATGAAATGCTTTCTGGATAAAGACACAGTGAGGTGGATTGAAAATAGCTTAGAGTCTAAAATGCCAGGCTCAGGGTGGTGATCAACATCCTGAAGTTGAGCGGGAGGCCAGTCCCTTTTGTTGTAGCTCAGGGATTGCTATTGAGGCCAGCACTGTTTAACATCTTCATTAATAACCTGTGTGACAGGATAGACCCTTCCCTTGGCAAACTTGATGGGATACAAAACTGGAGGAGTGGTTGATAAACCAGACGGATGTGCTGCTATTTGGGAGCAGGCAAGTGAACAACTGGAAGAAATGAGCCAACAAGAGTGTTATGAAGTTCAACAAAGGGAAATGCAAAGCTCTGTCCCTAGGGAGGAGGTGTTCGCAGTGCAGAAGAAATGCTGTGGATCAAAAACTGGTCATGAATCAGTAATGCACCCTTGCCTCAGAGAAGGCAAACAAAATCTTGGACTGAATTTCCAGAAGAGAGTGGTCAGTGTATGGGGAGAGGAGATCCTTTCCTCAGCACTGCATCTGTAGTGCTGTCCTGTTCTGGGCTCCATAAAGAAACAGACTGGGGCAAGTCTAGCAAAGTGGCACGAAGGGGAAGGTCAGTGTGCCTTACAGTCAAGTAGAGGCTGAGAGCACTGAGATTATTTAACGTGGAGGGGGTTCTTATGCATGTGTATAATAAATACCTGGTGACAGAAAGTAAAGATGATGGAGGCAGACTTGTCTGTGATACCTAGTGATAGAACCAAAAGACAATGAATGCAAATTAAAACACAGGAAATTCCACTGAAAGATATGATTTTTTTTTGTTGTTGTTGGGTTTTTTGTTTGTTTTGGTTTTGTTTGGTTTTGTTTCTGTTTTTATTTTTTTTTTCTCCAGGAAAGGCTGAATAGGGTCAGGTTACCTGAAGAGGCTGTGGAGCATGCAGTGTGGAAGCCCCAGAAATCTGTCTGGGAGCAGCCTTAAGCAACCTGCTGTGTCATCCGTGGTCCGAGCACCAGGGCTTGGATTAGCTGATGTTCCAGGGTCTCTTCCAGTCTCTGCTACTTCAAATCCAGATTCTTGTGTTGCTTACAAGCTGATACGGAGTCCCAGTGCAGATATCATGTAATACTCCTCAGTGTGCAAGTATCAGTCTAGGTCAATTCAAAATAGATTCTTTGTTTAAAGTTGAAGTCCTTTATGAGAAAGTGATAAAACAGTAGTAAATACAGACTGTAGTAGAGCTTTGAATTTTCAAGAAATACAGAAATCTTGCTGTTGTTTCTGCATCCAGAGACAAAAAGGACCAAATCTAGCCATTTAAAGCAAACGGGAATTGAGATGCTGTGGTAAAAGGGTTACTCGTATATTGTGTTTGACTGAAATGTGTTGATTGTGTTTTAGTGAAATGTTTAAGTCTAGCTAGGAGAACACTTTCACGACTTTAACTGCTCTGTAGAGCTTCTGTCAGAAATTTCCCTGGATCTTAAAGCCAGCTGGTTTGAACTCCATGTTACGACTACCAATGATTTCCTCTGGAAGACTAGGGCAAAAAAGATTCTACAGATCTACAAAAGATAGTACAGATTCCTGTTTTTCTTCCATTCTGGCCTCTTATTTGATTAATGTTTGCTGAGAGCTTGAGCAATGTTAGTTCTCTTAACATTTTCTCTTGAATGGCTTCACAAACATCCGTTCAAACAAAACTGCTTTATTATCTTAGTGATAACTTGGCAAATTTAAAATTTGAATGGATAGCTATTTATGTTCATCTTTATTTACAGTAGACTCTGATTGTATGATATACTGTTAACTCCTGCTTATCTTCCGCTGTCTTGTCTTGATCACTTGTTGCTTTCCATTACGTGACAAACTTGTATGTCTGAGTACATATTCTCAAGAAGCTCCTGCCCAGTGCTATGAAACAACCCAATCAAGAGAACCTGAGTTCCTGCCTTGTTTCCTGTTTATCTAAAATACTGAGGAGATTTGTCTTCTGATCAGAGAAACTAGATGCTTTTTTGCTCTGAGGTAATGATCTGAAGAGGAGGAAGAACTTGGAGGAACAGAAAACATCCTTGTGCTGCAAGTCTGCGGTAGATGTGGATATAGAGAGTGCTGATGTTTTAGCTTACGGAGTTTGTGACAAGTTTTATGGAGGAAGCTGATCTGTTTTTGTGTTCTGCTGTCTCAGTAGCCTTAAACTGTCAATTAGGGGAAAGGAGTTTCCTCTCTTCAGGAAAGGTGTTTGTTTCTGGTAGATGGTGGAGAAAAAAAGGTAGAGACTGTAGCTCAGTGCCTGCCAGAGTGGAGCTGTGGATAGCCATGTGTGATAGTTGGAGGAAATGTTGCCAAGCAACTGACTTTGCAGGTGTGGTTTGGCAAAGGAGCCGTTCTTTCTCTAAAAGCTGTGTCAGGCTGTGATTTTGAGTTTAAAAAGAAGAAAAAAAATGGAGTAGGTAACTTTCTCCCTTGTATGGGTGAGAAAAGGAATGCAATATTCCACATTCAGCTATTGATTGCTATACAAGAATCTAATGCATTTTTACTGAAGTCTTTGAACGGAAATGAGTAAAATTTCATAGTACGGGACTTCATTGGTAAGATTAAAGGCAGTAGTAGTCCTATAAGAAATTGTGCAAAAGACAATGGAAGTGATTCACCATGTAACCTGGTGTTTCTGAGTGCAGCTGAACTTGCAGCTGGATTCAAAACATGGCAGTGAGGGACAATCAGCAATGAATGAACATTTGAAATAAGCTCCTGGCAATATGTAATTTGGTTTTAAATTTGTCATTCATAACAATTTATAGACGCAACCAATGTATTGATAAGTAATGATGCTTTTATAATATAGGGACTGATTATCCCATTAAGGTGTATATATATGGGGTACTTGTTCAGTTGCCTGTTATCTATAGAATGTTACTTAAATATGGCAAGTGCCATACTTTATGTGCACCCTTTAGATCTTCAGAGGAAGAGTGCTTGAGCATTTAAGCAGAGGTGAAACCAAAGAGGCATGTCAGTAAGACACTGAGTGTAGGCTTTTTGGTCTTTGATTTCGTTGCCAGGTGGTATCTGCGTTATCCTCAATGTTAAATGCATTGAGCTGCTGTACTGGTGTTGTCTGAGGAGGGGCTAACTTTCCATAGCAGCACTCATGATGCTGTGCTTTGCAGCTCTGGAGGGGTGTTGATGACACACCAGTGTTTCAGCTGGTGCTGAGCAGTGCAAGTGCAGCATCAAGGCTGTCTCTTCAGCCTCCCCTCAACGGCCACTGGAGTGGAGGTGGGTGAAAGTTTGCCAGGGGACGTTGCCAGGACAGCTGACCCAAACAAACCTAAGGGATAGGCTGTAACAAGTGACGAAGTAAAAGTTAAAAGAAAGGGGAATGGGGAGGTTTTGTTGTTAGGATGTTTGTCTTCCAGAGCAACCAACTGTGTACTGAGACCTCACTTCCTAGGAAGTGGATATCACCTGCTGATAGGAGAATAAATATTTTTCTTCTTACTTTGGGACATGGTCTTTGCTTTTCTTTATTAAACTGCCTTTATTTTGACCTATGGGGGTTTTTATCTTATTTTCTCCTCTTCGGTGGGTGCATGGTGACCAGACAAGGCTTATCCACCACAACTGCTGAGGGTTTCTTGTGTGTTCTAAGTACAAAGTAACTGTCATTCTCACTAATAAAGACTATGAAGCCTTGGCTCCATTTTCTAGGTGTTCTGCAGCATAGAGCAAGCAACTTCTCAAAGAAGTGAAGCTAAATATTCCTTGTCTTTTTCACTGCGATTTCTATGGAGCTTGGTTGTTCATGGAGACCCTGCTTTAAAAAGATTATTCAAAAAATGTATTTATGGAACAAAAGGATTCTTTTAAGTCTTAAGTGAGAATTTGGAAAATACAATGGATCCAAGATGTCATGTCTGAGAGGCTTGCAGAGTTTTGAGAGCACATTTGGAGAATTGATAACTTCTCAAGCAACCTTAATCCTGCTTTGAACTCATACTCACAAGTCTGTATTCCAGACTGAATGCAGGTGACTGCTTTGGTATTGTATTCCATTTCTCTTCTGGCATCTGAAGAAAATAATATTTTGAGGAAAAATAATTTACAGCTACAACTTATTTTCTACACAGTACATAAGATCGCTTTGGAAAAATAACTTGCACAGAAAACCCTCCCAACATTCTCTCAATTTTTTTGAAATGCAAATCTAGTTAAATCAGTTGTGAAGAACAGTACTTAACAGTGAATTTGTTCTTTGCTTTCTCAGTCACATGTAGCTGATATAATGATGTCTGAGTATTGATGATTGTCTGTCATGCTGGAATGTTTAACTGCATTAATCTGAATTATATTTAATTTAATATCATCACGCGGGAGACCAACATAGTTTTAGGGAGCAAGAAGATACCTTTAGAAAAATGGAAAGCACATTTAAGGCTTGAATGTGTGGCATGATGCATTGAATTGGATATAACTAAGTTACTTTGTGGTTAAAAAAGACAAAATTTTCAGATACTGGACTGAGTTTTTCCTCAAAGAGTTGGTGAAATACACCTTAGAGCTGTTCAAAACAACTGAACAAAGCCCCAAGCAGAATGACCTAATTAGATCTGATTGAAATATCAAGTTAATCTAAGTGACTTCGGGAAGTCCATTTATGCCTAGATTATAGTTATTTTGTTCACTGACTGAGGAAATGCAGACGTTAACACCTGCTCTTTAAAAGATACATCTCACAGAGCATAGATACCTTCTGTTGTGTGTATTGGCTCAAACCTACCTTCGGGGAAGGGTATTGAAGCTCTCCGAGGTGTGATCCATTTGCTGAGTCCTCGACAGAGTGCAAGTCTTTGGAGTGTAGCTACCCTGACATGGGTGTTTGTGGGAAGGGTTTGTGTCTATGACACTGGAGCTTCAAGTGGAGAAAAGGTGTGATTCTGCCTGTCCTCTTCAGCCTGTTCTTTTCCCTGGTCTTCCATTAATTTAGTATCCTGAGTGCCACTGAAAGTTCTGCTCTGAAGATTGATAATATCGTTACAGTAGACTCGGGGGTCAAGACCAGAGCTGCATTTGCAAGGTAGGCTGTTCTTGTGCCTGAGAGCTGTGGTATATTAGTGTTTGAGAGTGGGCCAATAAGCTCTCTGTAGGTAAGAGATGAATGGTGCAGCCTAATCTGATTGATCTGTTCTACATAACCTGAAGAAGAGGAAGTGAGACTGTACGTTGAGGAGGAATGTAGGTGAATATCTGCGTGAATGTGGATTTTGTGGATACCAATGGGATGGCAGAGACATTCATAAGAGTAAGAGTGAAAAAACTCATGAGTTGAGATAAAGCAGAGTGAAGCAAAAGCTGTGCCCACGAGCAAAGCAAAATAAGGAATTAATTCACTACTTACCATCAGCAAGTGGGTGTTCAGCCTTCTCCAGGAAAGCAGGGTTCCGTCACATGTAACAGTTACATAGTTACTCGCTCCAAATGTCTCCTTTCTCACTCTTACTCCAGCTTTTATTGCTGAGCACAGTGTTGTGTGCAATATCCCTTTGGTCAGATGGGGTCAGATGTCTCAGCTGTGTCCCCTTCTGGCCTCTTGCCCACCCCCAGCCTCCTCACTGGCAGGACATTCTGAAGAGCAGAAAAGGCCTCAGTGCTATTGAGGCAGTAAGCACTGCATAGCAATAGCTAAAACTTTGGTGTGTTATTGGCACTGTTTTGGTCACCGATTCAGAACACAACACCATAGGGCTTTCTATGAAGAAGATAAACTCCATCCCCACACAAATGAATATAGCAGAGAGGATTGGTACATGAAACAATCTGACTGGCCATTATAGATGCTTTCAGTGTATTTCTACTGTCTAGAGCCTGAAATTTGTCACTTTACTTTGCCTTCTCATGGCTTGCTTGAGCAAGTGTACTTTCTTGTCAGTATAAACTGACTGGGTGGTCAGGCCCAGAGAGTGGTGAATGGAATCACATCCATCTGGTCACTCGTGGGGTTCCCTAGGGCTCAGTCTTTGGTCCAGTCCTGTTTAATAACTCTCAATGATCTGGAAGGTCTTGAGTGCACCCTCAGTCAGTTTACAGATGAGACCAAGTTGGGTAGGACTGTTGATTTGCTGGAAGGAGGCAGGAAGGCTCCACAGAGGGATCTCAACAGGCTCTATCCGTGGGCTGAGGTCAGTTGTATGAGGTTCAAGAAGGCCAAGAGCTGAGTCTTGCTCTTGGGTTGCAACAACACCCTGCAGTGCTACAGGCTGGGGCAGAGTGGTTGGGAAGTTGCCTGATGGAAGAGGACCTGGAGGTGCTGCTTGACAGCAGCTGAATGTGAGCCAGGGTGTGCCCAGGTGGCCAAGAAGGCCAATGGCATCCTGGCCTGTATCAGCAATAGTGTGGCCAGTAGGACAGTAGGCAGTAATTGTCCCTCTTTTCTTGGCACTCGTGGGGCTACACCTCAAATCCTGTGTTCAGTTCTGGCAAGAAGGACATTGAGGTGCGGGAGTGAGTCTAGAGAAGAGCAGCAGAGCTGGTCAAGGGTCTGGAATGCAAGTCCTGTGAGGAGCAGCTGAGGGAGCTGTGCTGTTTTAGTCTGGAGAGCAGGAGACTCAGGGGAGCCCTAATCACTCTCTGCAATTCCTTGAAAGGCCTAGCCACGTGAAGGTTGACCCTTTTCTCCAGGCAGTCAGTGACAGGACAGGAGGAAATGGCCTCAAATTGTGCCAGGGAAGGTATAGATTAGATATTGGGGAAGATTTCTTCACTGAAAAGTTGGTGAGGCATTGGAACAGGCTGCCCAGCTCCACTGCCTGAAGTGCTGAATCATCATCCCTGGAAGTATTAAAGGCAGGTACTTGGCTGTGTTTGGTTAATGGTGGAACTTTGAGATCTAAGATGTATTTGCCAACCTTAAAGACTGACTCTGTGGCTCTTGGATAAAGAAGCATGAATCTCTGATTTCTCTGCATCTTTTTTCAAATTTAGGTTATTGAACCTAAATTCAAGGCTCAATTCAGTTCTGTATCTCAGAGGGGTTATGGGGGTGCATTTACCTTCTTTGTTATGTGTGAGAAAGCACATCTCTGGAGTCACTGAGCACTGCACAGAGGTTGTACAGTTTGTGAGGTGTTTACTTACAAATTTCTTCAGTCATATTTGAGGGAAAAAGGTAAAGAAAAGCTGATTAATGCAATTGCTAGATAATGTAGAGAAAGGTTCATTCTTGTTTATGGCAAACAGGCTACATTATAAGCCTGTCTTACAAACATATCTTATCTCTTAGGTTTTTGTCATAGTTAAAGGAAGAACTTCAGTTACTGACTGAAGGGTTTTTTTGAAGCAGGTGCTTATATAATCTTTATCCTTTGCCTGGGTATGCAGAGGGGTTGTTACATCCTAAGAGTGTAGTGTAGATTTATGCATTTCTTTTTCCTTTTAGTGGTGCTTTTACTTAATGCTTAGCTATCAGCTTATGAAAACGTTTTGTAAGAGCTCACTGTTCCCTATTTTCCTTTTATTTCTGCATGTAAAAGGGATATAAATTGTAAACTTAAAACAGTAAGTGTTTTAGCATTTCCTTGCTGAGAAGGGAAAAATTGCAGTCAAGACCTGCTCCAGAAGCTTCCTACTAATACTGTAATATGCTACATAACCTTGTCTTTTTTAGAAAGTTCCAAATGCTGCTAACAGGAAATGACAGCTTACACACCTTGTTCTTGCAGCCTGAACTCTGACACAAGCAGTCTTTCTCTTCACGAGTGAACAGGCAGGATAAAATTGGAGCGCTACCCCTAAGCTAAATTGAAATTTTATTTCTGAAGCCATTAGGTTATTGAATGTACCAGGGTTGGCACCCCTGTCAGCTCTGATACTTGGGGCAGTGACTTTGCTTTCCAAAGGGTGCTGTAGCACCCACAAGGCTGGTAGGAGTGCTGTGGCTGTGTCCTGTGTGTTTGTTCTCCCTGTACAGTCACAGACACGTGCTCAGCCTATCCAGGCGTGGCTGCCAGCCAAGGGTCAGGAGCTGCTCTCTTGACAGTTCAGAAGTTGCTTATGATTCTGCTTACCTGGGTGGTGTGAGAATGGGTGAAATCTGAGGTGTGAAGTACTTCCAAGTCAGGAATGCAAACTTTGGGGGATGGTTTTAAAGGAAGTTTCATTGCAAAGCACTGAGTTAAACTGATATTTTCATTAAAAATAAGTGTTTTAATGAGGTATGTGTTCTTTTTAAATCCTATCATCTTGTTTCTAAGATAAATAGGAGGTCCTGGTGGTGTTTTGGGGAACAAGTCCCAAAAAACCATCATAATCTCCTTTTTGTCGTGATTTACATGAGGAAGGATCAACTTTGTACTTGTGTATATAACTTTATGGTGAAGTCTAAATATTGTATTTTATTTCACAGCTTTTTATATCCTATAATCACCTAATATTTGATAAAATTACTTTATTTTGGAAAAATAATTTGTTAATAAGGCAAAAAAAACCCTTTCACTTTGTTGCCTTACAAGATTGCTTGTGTCAAATGGCTGTTAGACAAGAAAAAGTCTTGTTCATTTCGAGAATAAACTTGGCATTACCTGTGTATCTCTAATAGCTAATGTAGTCCTAATAGCTAACCAGTCCTCTGATTTACAAACTGCACTTTCATATTCCACGCTTAATTTTCTGTATAAAGCTTTTGCTGTTTGAAATTACTTGGATGCATTCCAGAATTAAAGTTGTTATGAAGCCAGCCACTTGATTTTGTGGCTTAAACATAGAATGGAAGGAACGTTCATGTCACTGTGCTTCTTTTCTAGGTGAAGCTTGATACAACCCTTGAAATTTCTTTGAATTGCTTTTAGCAATTTTTGATGCTACAGAAGCAAGTGGATAAGTGAGCTGAAGGAATAATTGAAGCTGATACGTGTTTCTCTCTCTGACCTAAAGAGGTGGGACAGAGTTTTGCAGGGGAGGAGTTTCATTCATGTTACTTCTACAGAACCTATTTGGAGTTGTGAATAGGTCTGCAGTTAATGGATTATTGATGGCTTTCATGAAAAATGGTTATCCAAACCAAAAGACAAACTTGAAGGAGTTCTGTCCATGAAACTCTTTACCACTGACCAGACACTGGCTAAAAATAGCTAAGCAATGCTTCTAAGGCTTGTCTTCCTACTGTTCCTGCAGTGTACCTTGAACCACGTGAATCTAGCTGCTATTGAGCTGGGCTCTGGAACTGTGTACTTGAGTTGTCTGCCTCCAGTACAACTTCATGCTGTTGAATTTGATTTTATTTAAAAATATGAAAACAGCCTGTTACAAACAGTTCTTGTTTGAACTCCTGTCATGCTTTTCTAAATATGTAAGTTTTAAGTTCTCAACTTGTGTTCTTGACTCTCCCAACACAGGTTTACTAAGTCAGCTGTGAGAGACTGCTAACAGCTACCATTTATGCCCTTTGTTGCCTTTGTTTATATGAAACAGTATTTTGCTGTGTACTTTGGTACCTTAAAAGTGCGTAAAGACTGAGCTTGTGTGGTTTTCCCAGTCATGGGTATGGAAATAAAGCAAGGAAGCCACTTCTACTGTAAAGGAAATTATGCTTAATGTCAGAATAGATGTGACGTGAGAACATGCTTTAGGCTATTTGTTCTGCTTAATCAGAAACTAATTCAGTGTATCAAGTGACAAATAAATAGTCCTTTATCAGTAGTCTCAAAAGACTTAAGGTTCAAGGGTTTTGAAGAACATTTCATAGAATAAAGATTCTTGTACTGTGGTTCTTGCATGATTTCCTTTGCTTCAAGGTCTTTATGCAAGATCTTTTATTCTTTCAAAGATTTGCTGAATTCAAAGTCTCTTTCAGTGGACATTAACATTGCAATTAAGCTTTTTGTCTTGGGGGTGGGTGGGTGCTGTTTTCTTGAAGGATTTTTTTAAATCCCCCCACCCCATCCAGCCCAGGAGTCTGTGAATCAGAAATGGAGATGGTGGATCTACCTTTTGTATGAAAAACTAAATAACTGCCAATTAAATTAGTAAGAGATGATCTTTGAACCAACAGCATTAGACTGAAAAAGTGTGATAGTAAATTATTGGTTTGGAGCATTTCAGTATTGTTTTGATTTAATCACTGTCTCTAATGTGTTACATTTTGAGGAGAGAAACTTGGAGGAGTTTCTGTAAGTTCTGCCTTGTTCTTTTGTTCTTCCTTGAGTAGCCACTGGAGAAGGGACTGTTTTGTGTTGACTGATCTTCTTGTATCGAATTGAATTACATAAAATACAACTGCTGCTTACTTGTTTTCCTTCTTTTCTCTTTACCTGCTATGAAAGGGTGCTTGTCTCCTGTTCACAATCTTTATTTGTATCTCAGCTTGGAGAAGTTACAGATATTTTTGAAAGAGATTCTTTCCTAACTTGGTTGAAATCTTGAATAGCAGAACACTTGAGCAGTATGAATTGGGTGTGGGAATAATGCAAAGAGAGAGAGCACTGCATGGGTATGCTTAGATTGATGCAACGGCTGAGGCTTTCTTTGGCCAAAAGTGATAGCTTTTGGGAACTGATTATCAACCACTCAGGATGAGTCAGGTGTGTAGGTTTTCTTGTAGTTAATTCTCTGTTCCACAAGATGGAGCCAGTTCTTTGGCAAATCAGGTCTGTCAAGCCAGCAGGAGTTGGGCAAACAAATGAGAATTAAAAGTAATCACTGCACTTATGGGTAAAGGACAGGCAGGGTGCTGTTAAGAGAAAAAAGGAATTGTAGTCTGTCAGAAGTCTTTAAAGATGTTGGCTGTAAATAAGTGTGCTACAGACAATATTAGAGATGCAAAATTAGTACTCTGTTATATGTAATAGTTGGCTTCCTTCCTTCCTCGTAGAATTTCTAACTGGTAACTACAAGAATGTAAAATGAAAATTAACTTTGTGTTTATGTGCTTCTATCATACAAACCGTATTTAAAGCTAGTTTTGACAAGCTTTTTTCATTTAAAACTTTGTCTCAAGACTCGTTAGTTTTCTGGCAAGCTGGTTTTATGCACATATTGTAAAGGATTCGGAATTGTTTGCTGAGTTGTAAAACGGTTGTTCTTCCCTTTGACAACATGTGTAAAATGGAAAGGCTTCATGCTTGCTTTTTTTCACCCCAATTCAGACCTCTGTGTTCTCTCTATAACTTAAGATGTTTTGTGAGAGGAGTCAGTACCTGTATTGAGCAAAAGGAGTGTTCCAGTATTAACTGTGGTTACAGTAAGCTGAACAGATGTTGGTGGACTGATGGAGGGAAGAAAACTCTGAGTTGGTGTAATAAGGAAAGCAACTATCATCATTTGATGTCATAGTCAAATCTGCAGTGATCTTACTCTTGCTTTTTTGTGGATTTCTCCCAGTTATGTCAAGTCCAAATACTTTAGTTTTGTTTTGTCTCTTTTTAGTCTGTTCTGGTCTCTACTGCTTGCTTTTTCAAATTTCCTTTTTCTTTTTTTTCCTTTTTTTTTTTCCCCCAGCATGTTTATGTAACAGATTCTCCAGCTCTGGCCCAGTCTTGTCTGATAGTGTATAATATTTCTCACTAATTTCTTATTGCAGGTGGATGCTGAGTAGAGGATGGAGTGTTGACTGAGATGTTTAAAACAGTTAAAAGATTTTTTTAACTAATTAAATGGAGAGCTAAGCTATGTTTCACCCTGTATTGACTGCTTGGATTCATATACAGTTAGTATATGAGGCGTTCACATTTGTAGTGCTGATAAAAGTGCTTTTTCCTCAGCATTTTAAATGAACTGTATTATGTAAGCCTTGTTTTGTACCTGATGCACTGCTATGTGCATGATGTGCAAAATAAAACTTGAGCAGTTGGAGTAAAACTTAAATCTTGGACATACAAACACTAATGTACTTTGTGTTTTATTTCCTTTGAAAATGCACTGTACCAGCTTCAGCGTTACAATTCCCATCGTTATTCTTGCCCAAAGATGTATATCAGCTGTACTCACAAATAGATGGTTGTATCATGTAGAAGTGCATTAGGAGAGTTTGTCAGCTGTGTGTGAATTTTTATTGTGGCTTCTTCAATCAGCTTATTTCTAAAATAGTGGAGTAGAGCACATGGTCCTTACTGAGTGAGTCAATGGGGACAGAGAAGAAAGTGGTATTTGGGAGTACGTGCGAGGTATGAGTGCAGTTTAAATAATATGAGGGAGAAATCTGTCATCAAAAATTGTACCCTGAAAAAAGGAAAGTGTGAGGGAAAAGTGGGAAAGATTTTGAAATATGTTGAGAGAAAAGCTTTCGCCTCACCAGAGAATATGTAAAAACGATGCCTTTTTCACAAAATTCACACTTTGATGTGCACTTTAGAATGAAAGAATGGCATGTGAGATTGGATAACTTTTTCAGCAATTTAAAAATTGGCTTGAAATCAACTTATCTGAAGACTTTTATCTAAAATTATGTAAATTGCTTTCAAGCTCTTTATTGCTTAAGTTTTGAACAGCTGAAGTTGGTTTTTGAAATGTTCGCAGTTCTTTAATAGCTGTAGATATTTCTGTGAGTAGGAAGAATGTTGGTTCTATACAATAACTATGCTGGCATAGAAATCTACTGTAACTGGAAATAAACTCTCCAGGATTTTTCCTAAATTCATGAGTTATCTAAAACATCTGAAAACTTAAAGATATAACAGGCTACATTGTTTCTTGGTGGCTACTTATTTAATTTGTTCTTAGAGGCCGGATGGTCTCTTATAAAGGACTTCTTAAATACCATAAATATGCTACAGTTATACTGTTTCTATGCACCTGATTGAATTCTAATATATATTTGGGATGTCCTTTTGCTTGGTTGGGGTCTGATGTCCCTGACTCTTCCCTCCTGGCCTCTGGCCCACTCCCTGCCTGCTGGGTAGGGATGGAAAAGCAGTCCTTGACTCTGTGCAAACACTGTCCAGCTGTAGCCAAAGCATTACTGATAGCAGCACTGTTTTGGTCACAAATCCAAAGCATATCTCCAAAGGAGCTGTAATGCAGCAATTTAACTCCATCCCAGCCAAGCCCAATATTGGGAAATGTTGCTTGGTGTTTTCAATTTAATGTAATAGCCAAGACTCCAAATTAATTTTTCTGATTCTATATGATGGCTCAAATCCACCTTTCTGTTTAGCTCTTACAAGAAACTTGCACTTGTACTGTGTTTAAATTTCCAGTCAAAATTCATCACTCCTTTTTATGAAGGCCACTGAATTACACTTGTCAGTAAGACTAAATACACACAATAAACCTTGTGCACCTAAAAAAATAACCTCGTTATTTTAAGGATTCCTTAAATTGTATATGACCTAATGCATTCAGAATCTTGTCATGATTTCTCTGGAAGATAGCACACACCTTCACAGCCACCTGCTAAGAACTGATACAGGAATTTAGGTCTAACCAGTAGACAGTGTAGAGAAATGTGGAAAAGAAAGTTCAGCACGAAGAGGAAAAAAAATTGATTCTTCTCTTGGAAACAGCAATCTGTCTTTGGGTAACTGAAGTTTTTTCCTTTGTTCAGCTGGGCAGTGTTTCAGGGACTTCGAAGTATTCTAGTATATAGTCTAGTATAAATATTGGTCATTTTCAGTCCTATGGCTTTTTTCCTAAAATTAACTTTAGTAAAGCATGAAAGAGGCTGACAATATTTTCAGGCAGTTATCTGTATCTTAGATGACTGAAGAAGTAACTTCAAGTGTGTTTTTATATTGGAGTGGTGCAACAAGCTGCTGAGGTGCACATTGGCACTTCTAGTAAAAATTCAAATGGCTTTCAAAAGAGCAAGATTACAATTATTAAAACTTGTGTCAAACATGGCAAGTATTTCATGTTATTATTGGCTGACTGAAGTTGCAGTGTATAGTGCAATTATTGCTGGTAAGATAGCATTACTGACATGTAAAGGTGTTTTAAATAGTATAAAATAGCAGTCATCAAGATTCTTGATATCCAGTCTTCGTTTCTGAAGCCAAATATATGTCTTCTTAATCAGCTAGCAAAAATACATACAGCAGTTAAACCGGGTTACTCTTGAAATTTTTTCCAAAGGAAACCAAGTGTATCTTTAAGGACCCAGCAAAAATATTTCTGTAAGTGCAAACTGTTTCCTGTGAACAGAAATAAGGATCCTGACTTCATACAGAATTGACAAAAATGTACATTGTTTATTGAATCACTCCAAATTACTGTTAAACATTTTTTGCACAGAAAGGTTTGCAGCCTAGACTTAAGTTGACTGTTTGGTTAAGTCAGGCATGATTCACACACCGAAAATATTTTCTGACTTCTCTTGCCTAGTGCTTAACTGTGGTTATTTGATTTGGATTAATGAAAACATTTTCCTTTTGAAGTGTCGAATATTGCATATTGTCATTACTCAGAATTATATTCAGAGGTTACACATTAATATTTTTGTCTGGCCTCAGGTTTGCCTGTTATTCTACTGTTTAATTTGTTCCTTCATTGCTTAAATATATTTGATTTCCAAAATTTATTTCATAAATAAGTACTAATTAATGAAGTTTGAGCTTCTGGGAAAATACAAAACTGCTCTTTTCCAGGGGAAAGCCATCTACTTCAAAAATCTTACTTTTTGTTAACAAAGTTTCAAGTGTAATATTTTAACTACAAGGTTAATAATCTCTCACTTAATTTGTTTTGACTTCAGTCATGTCAAGTCCGCCTTCTGGTCTTGTGTTATTAATATAGAATTTGGCTGTCTGGGATCTCATAGCTGAGGCAGTACCTGAAGAATAGGAAATGCATGTGTTGTGTAGTTGTACAAACCCATCTGTGGTAAAAAGTTCATAGTGGTTGCGTAAATACCCTATAGGCATAAAAACTTGGACCGCATACAGGTACTATAGTTAAACACCTTCTGTCCCTGTAGTAACGTGATCAAAACTGGCTCTAGTTTTTAGAAGATACATGGATTATACTTCAAGGGGAAAACTGGAGAAGCTGTTGGGTACACAAGACCTTATCTTTTCTGTTTCTAAACTGTCATGGCTAGATGAATCTTTTGGATAAACTGGGGTACTTGATCTACCTTAGTGGAGTGGCTATGAAGATTTTTTTATTAAGTTTCTTCTGGTGCAATATTTTAGCTGAAACTTGATTAATAGGTTGAGGCAAATGACCTGCAAAATTCTGTCCTGGAGCACTAAAACTGAAAGTGGTATAAATTTTAAGTGAGGCCTTCCTGTAATAGAAATCTGCCAAGTATAAGAGTGAGTATTTTGTGTTTGTAGTGTTTTGTAGGCGGAAATAAGAAGGCATATCGATAGGTTGCTAGTTGTTGAAGTATTTAAAACACATTACAAACAGTCTCACCATTCTTACCTGACTAGTAGTAGTTGTAATATAAAATTGCTATGTGGGAAAAGATGTGTTAGTTTTGGTGAGTAATTCCTAGATCTTTCGACCCTTGAAATCTAATTTTATGATAGTGGCACTTACTTTGAAGACTGTGAGTCATTTTAGTGATTATAGTCTTAAAGGTCAAGCAGTGGACATCAAGTGCTCTGATTCAACAAGATAAATTAAAAGCAAGGTGATTACCCAAAATATTGCTAATATTTCCACTAGTAAGAGTAATGCTTCTTGCAGCAAATGTGGGGATCTGTGAGTGTGTCTTGGGATTTTCGAATACCAATTCCAAAGGATGGAGTCTAACTGAAGGGATTTCTCCTGCTTCCTTGTTTTGGCTATTGCTTGAACAGTGCTTAAACACTATCAGAGCTTTTCTTTTTTCATTCTGTTCCCCAGAGTTCAAAGGCTGAGTGGTGGGAGGGCAGGAAGCACAGCTGAGATGTCTGCTGACTTGAGTTGACCATTCTATGCCATGTGATAAAGTGTTCAAGCAACAAATGCTCAAGAAAAGCAAGAAAGGACTATCTTGGTTATGGTGGTGTCCGAAACAAGTGTTGTGGGTGCTGAAGCAGAGCTTTCTAGGAAGTGGCTGGACAGCTGCCTGGCCATGGGACGTAATGAAGAAATCCTTTCTTTTCTTTTTTTTCCCTCTTTGTGTGCAGTTTTTCCTTCACTGAATAAAACTGTTATCTCAGTCTGCAAGTCTTCTCATCTTCCTGCTCTTTTCTTCCTGTGCTGTAGGAGAGGAGAGTGAGTGAGCAGCTCTGTGGGTGTTTGCTGGTCAAACCAGCACAGTCCTAAGCAAAAGATAGGAGAGGGAAGCATAAAGCTCTTCTGTAGGTCCCAGGAAAATGTTCATACAATATATTGATATTGAAATGCAAACGACTGCAGTTGCAGGAGTGGTCTAGGGGCATATCTGTTGTACAGAAAGCAGAAAATCATACAAAGCAGAAAATAACTGCTGTTTTCCAGCTCTTCAATATGTCTTCTTGCTTTTGATGGTAATTATTTAATCTTTGAACTCCTTAGAGCTCAGAACTAGATGGACTTCAGAGTAGTACTTTTAACAGTGTTGATGTACAGGGCTGGAATAAAACTATATAAATTCGTTTAATTAGAGAATGAATAGTAGCTTCAAGTGAAAAATCCTAAGTGTCACCGTGATAATTCAGGCCAACATACTTTAACTATCTCAACATGCCAGCACAGTTGAGAAACAGTGGTGGTTAATAAATCAGCCTGATTCTGTTAGAAAATCTGTTTGACTGTGAATGGTAGTTTAGAAGTCAAGGATACTGGACCTACTCAATTTTCCACCATTCTTAGATGGATATTTTTATCAGTTGGTTTTGCAAATCTGTGTGTAATCATTTCCTAAGAGCTTGCCTGCTACTGTTGTAGAGCCTGTGCTGTATGAGGTATTTGTTGCATTAATATAAGATAGCCCTGCAGTTAATTTCAAGTTAAGTCTTAAGAAGTTTTTAAATGGAAAAAAGGAGCAACTTCTACTTGTTTCTGTTGATGCTTTATCTGAGGCATAGCCATAAAGATTATTCAAGACGCAAGCAAAAATCTTGTTGCTAGTAAGCCAACTTTAGAAAGTTTGTTTGTTGTAATTTTTTGGAGGTGGGGAGGTGGATGCAACGTACAATTTTCTAGATAATTCTGGCTAGTAATGTTATGTGACAATATTTAGAAGTGGAAATCTGCGAACAAAATTGTTAACACTGGAAATCGTTAAAAGTGACATATTCTAGATAGGCGGAGGTGAGCCTTTATTCAAGCCTTTTCATTCACGTTGGTATAGAATTACGCCAGAGAAAATCCTCACAGTATATGGAATTTTGAAAATAATCGATTTATTTCCCCATTCTTTTTAGGACCAAGATGGGCTTCTTGGAACACTGGTGTTTTTATCTGCATCAGATGTGCTGGAATACATCGAAATCTTGGGGTTCATATATCAAGGGTCAAGTCTGTCAACTTGGATCAATGGACACCAGAGCAAATACAGGTAAAATATCTTCAAATATGTTTCCAATTTGGAAGGGATGCCAAGAGTCCTTTCCAATTTTGAAAGAATTTGCATTTATCACAACGCCCAGAATTGTAAAATGTTTTACAATTCTGTTAGCTTTTAAATGTATCATACCTCTACTGTAGTGAGCCTAAGTTCATAAAACTTACTTCAGAAGTTGGTTTACCTCTCATTTCTGTATCATTTTAGAGGTATTCTACCTTACCCCAGAGACTCAGAAAGCTACTTATTGGTTGTATCTGTAGAAAAAGTGTTGTAAGCCTTTCGTAAGGAACAGGACAGTAGCACTCACATTTGTGTTGTGTTCTTTCGGTGAATCAAGCACTGACTCTTCCAGGCATGCTCCAGTTTGAAGCCTCTTCCTGCCATCAGGCAAATTTTATTACTCTTTGTGTTCCTGGTCTGAAGAGCCATCCTGAGAGATCAAAGCTTGTCTTTCCCTGGATGAGTTAGTTTACACTGCAAACAGCATCAATGTTGCTAGCTTTGTCCATCAAGTCTGGGCAGGTAGCCCTCTTGTGTGTGGTCCTGTCTCCCAAGAGGTATGGCAACAGGGAGGTCCCCAAGGTAAAAACTTGCAATGTCATTTAAGCACTCCGGTAGCCTTCTGACTGTTTCAGTGTTTAAAGTATCGACAGACATGAACTAACTGTTTTTTACCACTTTTCCCTAGTGCATGCAGGAAATGGGAAATACTAAAGCAAGGCTACTCTATGAAGCTAATCTGCCAGAGAACTTCCGAAGACCTCAAACAGATCAGTATCCTTTTTGTTTTGGCTTTCACATTGAAATGACTTTTAATGCAATTGAGATGTTATGACTATTTCAAGGAACTGCTACATTTGTCAGCTTACATTATTTATTTCATTGATATTGTTGTATAAGAAATGACAGTGGAACTTGAGAACAGTTCAGAAAAGATTTAAATTACTTCAGTCATAGCAAATCTACTTCATAATGAGATTTGGCAAGCACCATTTGTTTTTGCTTTCAGAGGAGGTGACTTCATAAATTCCCTGTATGTAGGAAGTTAGAGTGATACTGGAGAGCTCTTGAATATTTTCTATTTCTTGAGTAACTGCCATCTGAAGTTTAGAAGCATTTGATCAGGAAATAATGAGCTGAATGGTAAAGGAAAATAAGCCATTGCATCTTACTCCAATGAATCATGGATTTCTTTCTCTAGGTGACTAGCATGGGAATACATAAATAAGCTCTCTGAGGGCCACCAGTTGTGTTCTTATGTGTGATTATCACTGTGTACCTGGATGGGAAGGGTTGGAAGAAAAAATGTCTGCTGGCAATAAATAGCTTCTCTCATAAAATACCTCTACTGAATCACTAATATAATATATAATGGCATTGATTCAGATCTGGTTTTTTTCTTGATTTAGTGAAGTTACTCGGTGGATAGGATTTGCTTCACCTGATCTTACTGTAGCTCTTTAATTATAGTGAGATCCTAAACATCTACTCTTAAGTGAGCTGAGTCTTTCCCCCGCTACAGGAGCTGACAAACAGACTCAGACTTAGTTATAACTTGATCTAAATTTGCTATATACAAAGATGGTTCTGGTTCTTTGGTTTATTAGATACTGCACTTGATATGTTATGACAGAGTTTTTTTTTGAAGAGTTAGACTGCTCATTAAAAAATGCACTTGAGCAAAACAGATACTTTTTTATATTCTAGTAGCTTTTGCATTAAACATACATCCTCATAAGAAAAGAACCAGATAGTACCATAGTGTTCGAGCTGTAATATTTATGACTTTATTTTAGCCATGTGATCAAAATATTTTGACTAAAACTTACTCAAAAATGGATCTTGAAGATGTATATTTTGATTTTGCTGCAGCTAACTTAAATTCACTGCTGCTACTGCAGGAGAAGTAATAATGTTTTAAGCTTTTCTTGTTGGTTCAGACCAAAAGTTTAATTTTTAGTCTTTCAAAATAATTACTTTTTTTCACAGTGTATGCCTTGAATTAATTATATACCCTTTTGAATAGCTGAGGACTAACTGGTGGACTTAATCAACTAAATATACTTCATTGCCTGTGTTTTCTTTATTAACACTGTATTGCCAGGAGAGGTGATTCCAATTATTTCTGATTTATTTCTCAATTTTCCCATAACTTTGGCAGCTACTTACCCACTTGGCATTCATGACAAGCTGTTGTGTTACGGATATTTTTTGCCTTTTTTATTTGCCCATTGCACTGCTACAAAATAGTGATGCTTAGTATGTCATCAGTGTTCTGCTTGTGAATATCCTTATATTCTGAACATTCTTTTGGATAAACGTTGAAAATATTTTGCATGTGGTGATCGATTTTGTATATATTCATCTATCTTAGTGTTGAACTTCCTGTAGCACTATAATATACTTCTATTTTTAAGGTAGTAAAGTGGAGACACAAGAGAAATGTCTATGCGGGATCTGCCCAAAATCTCCTGCTAAAGATCCCTCCTCATTTCTGCCTCTTAATCACAAGAGTGACCTTTCTAAGCATTTTTTTTTCCTTCCCTGGTACTTGGCAGAGATACTAACTTATGTAGTATAGAAGCTAACCTTTAGGATCATTGTGGGTTTTTTTGGGGTTTTTTTTTTTGGGTATGGCAGCTTTAGTTTTCTGTTGAAAAATATTTTTTCCGACAACAGTAAATAATTTTTTCACACTATTAGTACTAAGACAGTTGTACCTTCGAAGTGCTCAGGATGCCTTTTACAATTTATGTATATTTGGAAAGAGGTAGAAAGCAGTGTTTTGATTTTTGTAACTTTCATGAAACTGTCTTCAGGTAACATTTGCATACAGTTTAAAACTATGATTTTTGACAATATAATTTGATGCTCAGAATGAAGGGACTGAGTGCTCTGAATTCAGTGTTAGTCTTGGGACATAGTATATGGAGCTAAGGGTATCTTTCCATCAGTTGAGGAAAAATGCTTTCAAAGTTTGAGGCAAGGAGTCTGAGCTTCCACAGTTGCAATATCAGTTTCTGAATGGATAGTCACATTGCAGGACAAAATTTAGTCAAAATTTATTCTTCAGATCCTAGAGAGTCAGCTTTACTAAATATAAAGTGTTCTCACTGTTTTGGATGAGCTGCTTTATGAAGCTGAGAGAATAATTGAGGAAAACAACTGGCTGTCTTTTTTGCATTTGAGCTGCTGAGTTGTCAGTTCTGGTTTCTACAGCAATATGCTTGCTGCTGTTTCCATCTTTGCTTCAATATCTTTTTATTACTAGTTGTTTTGGCATTTTTTCTCTTCCACAGGGATGTTTGTTTTAACAGGAGACTCTCATGGAGGACTTAGTAATCTTGGAGAAGTGTTTATGATCAACATTTGATAAATGGTGTAATGTGCAAATCAGAGAACAGGTACATACATTTCATGGTTTTTTATGAAGAGAAAGTATTAACTCAAGTTAAGATAGTGAACTATAATTATTTACCATATATGAGTACCATTGTTCCAAGTATTTTCAGTCCTACAGCCATGTAGATTGTAAATACCAGGTGAAAATGTCCTGATTGTGAAACACTGAGTTACTTATACTCTATCTTTCTCATATTGTTTTCTTCAGAGATTAAACTGATTAATTTTGTGTAGTACAAAGAAGCTCACTTTGGGCACTGCAGCAGCAGTTGTTCTGTGTGGAGTGGTTGATGTTACTATTTATATGAATGCATATTTTCCTTAAACAAGCTACTTTCAGAGCTGTGGAATTTTTCATCAGGGACAAGTATGAAAAGAAGAAGTATTATGATAAAAATGCAGCTAATGCCTTCAATGTAAGTAAACACTTTAACCAGGAATTGTTGCCTTTTTTTTGCAAGCTGTGTAAGAGAAATGTAGCAAACATTATGTGTTAAAATGTCTTACATTTGAAAACCTTTTGACTCAGAGCTATGTGCTTTTTTCTCTATATTTGAAGTCTATTCCTAGGTTTCATAAGTTTTACCTACGTTGTCTATTGCATTTATATCAGCAAAGCATTACGATCCAACAGGTAGCTGTTTATGATCCTTTATATTGTGGTTTTCACTCATTGATAGCTCTTCAACAGTATAGTCTGAGTCTTTTTTATTTATTATTTTCCATGTTACAGGGGTAAGATAGGATTGGTATTTCTGCTGGTATGGTCTTCCCTCATTCTCCGTAAACCTTGATGAGAAATCCTCGGGTGTTTTGAGCCCTTCTTCTGCTGAATTCCAGGCTGTTGCTTGTGGTGGGTGCACTGTAGTAGCAAACATAGGCAGTACGATGAGCCTGCTGTTAAATGCTGTAGATGTGTGTTCACTACAGTAAGTTGGTGAGTGCTTCTCTGGCAAAGGAGTTTTGAGAATTTGAACCTTTACTGAAGTTCAGAGTCTTCTTAGGTTTTGTTTGTTTTTTGATTCATCTATTTCTGGGCTACATCATCTAGTTCATACATTTTTCATTATATAGTTGTATTCATGCTTAAACATACACAGCTATGTACCAGCTTTTTTTAAGTATGGCCTAACACGTGGCTTTACTACTCTGCCTTAATAGGCAGTGAACTTTTACAGGGACAAGTGCAAGTGTAGGTATAAAGCATGAGAGTTTATGCAGCATTTCCCATTTAAGAAAATGGATCTTTGAATGATGGTTTTGCTTTAGAAGGATAAAAAAAAGCAAACCTGCGAAGTACAGAAGAGTATTTCATTAAGTACTGTTGAAATAGGGGAAAATTGCTTCTCTTAAGACATAAAATAAGATTGTGGTTTGAATTACAGATTGGTTACTCTTCTTTACTTTTATTCCAAAATAGAAAGTAGGAAGAAGAGTTTAAAATTGTACCTCTTAAAAAAGTTCTAAAGACATTCAAGATCTTTCTAAACAGAGAACCTTGGCTTCTAACGTAGCAGTTCACTCCTGCCTTAATATATTCGAAGGAGTAGTCAGATTTTGCTTTATCATGTTGCAGAGTAAGATGAATCACTTACCTGCCATACCAGCAAGGATATAATCCAGACAAGCTGAAGAGATACATAAGTGTTACTGCTGAGTACTTTCTTCCTACTTGGGCTTTTCTTTCATTGACTCGTGTAAATGGCATCATCTTTTTGGGAGCAAAACCTGATCATAAAATATTTTAGCAATAGATGAGTCGTGCACATTCAGAGTCACCTGTGCTTCTTCAAGGCTACAAGGCATCAGGTTTGAGGTGGACAATCTGTACACAGCAATCCTAGAACTAAAGGGTAAAGCATGCAGAACAGTTTCGTCTATAACCATCTTAGTCCTGAAGAGTGTTAAACCTTTTGTTTGCTTTGGTCTCTCATTAAACTGCTTATGCTCCTTTAGTTTATTGTCTCCTGGAACACTCTTTAAAGAACACAGCTTACAATTATGCGAACACCTTTCCCCAAGAATCTGACTGTATATGCTTAAATAAATTACTTGATGGACTTCTTCAGAGTGGTTGCAGTAAATATAAGAGAGGCAAATATAAGCCATGGAGAAATGCTCTGGAGTGTGGGTTTTTGTGAAAGTAATGTCTGAACAGAGTATTCATCTTGACTGACAATCTCTGTGTTGAGTCCAAAATATTTACCAGAGCTATGCAACTGGTTGTGTGGAGGAGCAGTTGTTAATGAGGCTCATGATCTTAGATGCAGTGGCCAAGAGAAGTGGCAAATCCTTGTTTTAGGTTTTGTGGAAGTACTAAGGATATTCCAAAATTACTGGCCTAGAGGACTTCAGCTTTGAAGTAGATGATTAAAGTTTATCAATAAATAAAGAGGAAATGTGTGATTTCTTGAACCAAGCTTCCAGAAAGAGTAAAAATCTGTCTAGAATATGCAGTAAGAGCTGCTGGGATTACTCCTTGAGACACAGGACTGCACTAAAGAAGTTTTTTTCTGGTTCACAACCCTAATAATGGAATTTGACCCTATCTACATGCTGCTAAGTTAAAAGTTTACTAAAGTTGCACAGAGATTCAGGAAATCAAGTTTGAAGCAGTCATACTTTCTCAATTAAAAAAAAAAAATAGCACCTCCTCTTTCATGTAAAATAAAACCTATAAAAAGACAATCTTTCTTCAACTATTGGTTAATTTTTATCTAATACAATGACCCTTATGCCATACAAGTAATGAGGAAAAGCAATGAGGTCACTGTGTTGAGTGAGGATAAAGGTTAGCCATGTAGGTATCATCATAAACAATCTCTGCAGCTTTTAATGAAAATAATTATATAGGAGAATGCATATAGGAATCACCTTATTCAGGTTGGATGATGATTCAGCTGAAGTAGATTTCAAATACTTTGTCTCAAAAATTATGAACTGGTACAATCTATTCCACTACATAAAGTGGGAATATGTTATCAGATCCTGACAATGTTTAGAGAATAGGAAATGAAGTTTCTGTATTTAAGAAAGGGTGTGAATTATGTATGGAGCAGAAGTTTCATGTAACTCTTAAGTTCACTGAAGGAAAAGAATTATGGGTGTACATTTTTCATGTTTTTCTAAGACATTGTGTATAATTTAAGAAGTATGAACTTAGGCAACTGGCTAAAATGTGATGTGCATTTAGAGGTTGTGATGGCACACTTTCCAGAAAGTTATCTTAAAGGAGATGAAATCTGTAATACATTTCTGCACTAAAATATGTTAGGTAGGCATCTTAAGATATACAAATTAGGGTATGAAAGGGCACATGAACATTTCAGTTTTTAGTAGCCAGCATTGAGAAGCATTAAGTCATTGTTGTGGAGGGAGTGGTTACCAGTTACCCCTCCCAAAAGTGCAGTAAACCTACTGGGGTTTTTTGTGGTCTGTGGAAAAACTTTGGAATCAAGTGAGAGGAAGTGTTTTTAAAATATGCTAGTCAAGGTAGGCATCAATAGGGAGCACTGAAATACCCTACAAGAATTATGGCTTGAAGGCACGGATAGGGAAAGGAAGGTAAATTATTTTCAAGATAATTTTGTTAGAATGGGCTAAATTATTGGTTTGCAAAATAGAGAGGGTTGGAAGCAACCCTTGGACATTCATCCCGCTCCAACTAAAGGTCTAGAACAGGTTGTTGAGTCTGATGTACAATTGAGTTTTGAGTGTCTCCTGGGCTGGAGACTCTGAGACCTCTCTGGGCATCTGTTCGAGTAATGAACCACAGTAAAAGAATGAAAGAAATTTATTATTATGTTTCAATGGAGTTTCATGTGTTTCAGTTTGTTTTGTGCCTCTTGGTCCTGTTTCTGGATGTCACAGGCAACAGTCTTTGCCTTAATCTTTGTTCCCTGCCCATTCCCCACCCCCCAGTTTTCTTTCCTCCAGACTAAACAATCTGAACTCACTAAGCCTTTCCTTGTCTGAAAGGTGCTGCAGTCCTGTAATCATCTTAGTGTGTCTTTGGAGGACTTGCTTCAGTGTACCCTTGTCTCTTGTACTTGTGAGCCTAGAATTGGACATGGTGCAAGCTCGTGTCCAGCTTGTCCACCAGGACCTCCAGGTCCTTTTCTGCAAATCTGCTTTCCATCCACTTGATACTCAAGCCATACTGGTGCATGGAGTTCTTGCACCACCATACTGGTGCGAGACTTGGCGCTTTCCTTTGAACGTTAGGTGATTCCTGATGGTCCATCCTGTCATGGCAGTACAGCTATAGAGTGCATGAACCACTCTTCCTGATTGCACCCTTTGCAAACCTATACTCTGCACCACTGCATGGCTCATTACTGGAGAAGTTAAATAGTGTTTGCCCCAGTGTCAGTGCCTGGGTGTACCACAAGTGACAGCCCTGCAGTAGCACTTTGCTAAGCAATGGAATAAATGAAGGAGTTGGAGAAGCCAGACTGGATTTTCAGTAAGCCAGCTGAATTCCCAGAAGCTCCCACATGCAGGGTCTTGTTTTCCCCACTTCCATAAGTACTTCACACAGCTGGACCACATAGCTACAAGTTGCTATGTCCAAGTAAACAAAACTTTGCCAAAGATGAAATCTCTAGTGACTACCTTGCCAGTTTAACATGGATCATGAAAATGTAAATGATGTTGGATGCAGCAGAGCAAGCCACTTAGGGGAAAAGAAGATATTGTTCTGAAGTACAGGGTAATTCTCTAAAGACAGTTTTTCCTGGAAGAAATGCAGAAAACACTGGTTAGGCTGGACAGGAGAAATGGAGGGCAGTTCAGTAAGAGATTAAAAGCATCTCTTTTGTTTATCCAGTGTCAACATTTAACTAACCCACAGTGATTCTGTAATATCTCACAGAGGTGGTTATTGAAAGGAGAAGATAAATAATCTAAAAAAAAGTGGGTAACAGTAGCTGTTGCTATTCTGGGTTACAGTTGGGAAAAAGTATTTTGTACTCAAATCATATTTAATATATCTGTATTTCCCAGAACAGTTTATAATTGTGTCTGTGTTTGATACAAATGTTACTAATGTCTATAGCTCATGCAAATGTTCAGAACTACAACTGGCTTATGCATAAGCTTCATCTGTTCCCGTAATTATGATGGTAACTCTGAAGAGATGGAGGAGTGCTGCGTGTGTTCACAATATTGACAGAAGAGCAGTTCTGGCTTCTTTCATAACCAGCCACTGCTCTGTTTTGTGAAACACAGAACTCTGGGTCTCTCTAATGGGTGTCCAGTGTTAAAGCATAGAATAGGGGAGTGTTGTGGTTTCACCCCAGTCAGCAGCCAAGTGCTACACACCTGCTCGCTCACTCTGCCACCAGCAGGGTTGAGAAGAGAATTGAAAAGGGTAAAAGCCAGAAAACTTGTGGGTTGATATAAAGACAGCTTAATAGGGAAAACAAGAGCCAAAACAAGGAGTGCTTCCCAAGGGCAGGCAGATATTCAGCCATCTCATGTGTAATGGTGACTTGGGAAGACAAATGGCAGCACTCTCAAGGTCCCCTTTCCTCCTTCTTCCTCACACTTGATATACTGAGCATAGTGCCATGTGATATGGAGTATCCCCTAAGTCAGTTTGGGTCACCTGTTTGGGCTGTGTCTCCTCCCAACCTCCCATGCAGCCCCAACTTCCTCACCAGGCTGGCAGTACGAGAAGCAGAAAAGGCCTTGGCTCTGTCTAAGCTCTGCTCAGCAATAACAAAAACATCTCTGTAATTAATCAACCCTGCGTTCAGCACAAATCCAAAACACAGCCCTGTATTAGCCACTGTGAAGAAAATTAATTCTACCCCAACCGAAACCAGTACAGGGAGACATTTTAATAATTTTAAAAAATGCCTTGCCAGCTAGCCTTAAGAACTTCCAAAAATTCATAGGTGTTGTTAACAGTACATTAGTATTCTTATTCTCCCTTCAGTCAAGAACAGACGTCTTTAAAAAATGTCAAGTAATTGCTTTGTGCGTTTATATCCATCTACTAGTAGTCTATAATTGCTAGTGCTTTAGGATACATTACTAATTTTAGTATTGTCAACATTTGTTGGAGATACATAGTAATAAAGTCAAAAGTCTGCTGAAATAAGAAAAACATCTGTAGCAGCTAAACTTAAAACCTGTCAAATGAAAGCAGAATAGTCCTCTTCATTTTGGCTAATTCCCTGTGTACTATGTGTGTGTAAACTGGCCACTCGAGGGCACTTTTGTATTTGGTTCAGCTGCAGACTTCAAGTGGTTTGATAACGTGCTCATTCTTTAGTGTCTTGAATCTTCTGCATGATAGCACCCTGCATTTTGCATTTAAATGGCTTATAAAGCTTCAACTGGAATCCTTTTTAATAAAAGGCTAAATAATGACATGCATTACATCAATGCAGGATTTTAGAAAAACTACAAATAAAAGCAGGTGAAAACTTCATTAAGTGCTTACACCATAATGACATAGTGTTTGTATGATTGTTATGTAGCATCAGAAACATGTCAGTATAAACTAAACTAAAATAAAATAATTCGTAGGTTTTGTATGTTATGTTTTCTGGCAACTTCATTTTGTTCTTACTTAAAGCTTACTTTTTTACTTGGAATAGTAGTCTGGTCAACAGACTACATCAAGACATTGGGCCAACTACTGTTTGTATTGTTGCTTTTACACGAACTGTTAACTTAGCGTGTATTTGGGTGGCGCCACCGCTAAGTAATAACAGATAATACAGAAGTGTTTTAGGGAGGAAAATGGGGATAGGTAACACATTTACATGTAAAAGGGGCCAGAAACTGGACTAATGCTGTAAATCTGCAGATTCTTTCTTTTCTGGTCTTATATTTTTTTGTGCACCGAAGGGTTTCTTACAGAGTGCAGATGAAACTGAAATCTTACAGTACTGTTGCAGGTGTATATAATTTCTTTCTCGGCACTAAAGGTACCAGATGCTTTAAAGAGAGTATTGAATTTCATTATGCAAAATGGTTATTTTTGCTGTAACCTCTTTCTAAAAAGGAGTCACAAAACACAAACAATGGAAGGAGATTCAAGAATTGCTAAAAAATAACTGACTGTAAGTCTTCTGGTCTGAAATACGATCAAAATTTTGTGGAGAAATGAGAAAACTTAAGAAACAGCTCCTTGCCATCATTCTTTGTTTTAGGCAATTCTGAATTAATTCCTTAATCAAAAGATGTAACTACTCCTAAGCTAAAAGTTAAAATTATGTATTCATATGCTAGTTGTCATTCTGCAGTACATTGGTAATGCGCACAATCACCCAACTTTGTTCTTTTTCTAGCAGTATGTATGATTAGTTACAGAGGTAACCATTTGATACTTTAAGGCTCCAATAATAAAAGATGTCTTTAGTTGACTGCTTTTCAGAGCATAGTGCAAACGTGTTGTCAGAGTAGATCAATGTGTGCTTTTTCACTTGGATTCTGGAATAGGGTTGGAAGTTGCTTTTTGGATTTTGATGGAGAAATTTAGGTGACTGTCAACCAGCATTGCCAGATCCTATTCCCCCAGGGCGGTTTTCCAGTCACTCATCTCCAAGAGTCCCAAGTGTAAGACCTGGAACTTCACCATGTTGAACCTTGTACTGTTTGCCTCGGGCCATTGGTCGAGCCTGTCCAGATCTCTCTGTGGAGCCTTCCTGTCCTTCAGCAGATCAACACTCCTGCCCAGCTTGGTAACATCTGTGAACTGAATGATGGTTCACTCCATCCCCTCATC
This sequence comes from Irena cyanogastra, assembly GCA_013397155.1. Lineage (NCBI taxonomy): Eukaryota > Metazoa > Chordata > Aves > Passeriformes > Irenidae > Irena > Irena cyanogastra. Next base: position 76,003 of record VWZV01007732.1, read on the forward strand.
CAGATCCTGCATAAAGAAAGATATTAAACAGGACTGGCCCCAATACTAAACTCCAGGGAACCCCACTAGTGACCGGCCACTCTTTGGTTGTGACTCCACTCACCACTGCCCTCTGGGCCTGGCCATTCAGCCTGTGTACCCAGAGAATAGTGCACCTGTCTAAGCCATGAGCAGCAAGTTCCTCCAGGAGAATGCTCTGTAAAATGATTTCAAAGTCTTTGCTAAATTCTAGGTAGACAATATTTACATGTTTAGCTTTGTCTAGCCACTCGGTTTGATTTTATTTTTTTCATTCAGCTTTCCTTATCTGGTGCAGCCTGGTAGATAACAAATTCAACACGATGCAGTGGTGATAAAGCTGTTCAGCAGCTCAACCTTGTACTGTTGCTTTCATTGTGTAAACTTAATCTGTTCTTTATACATTGTAATGTGTTTTCTCTTAAAGATTAGCTTCCGTCATGTCTTTTGTTCTCTGGCTTAGTTGAATATTTGCCTGTGTGAAGTGTGCTTTCAAGTGCTCTTTTTTGCCTGAAGTGGTTGTAGTGATGCTGGTTGTCTTTAAACATTATGCTTGGGCATTTCTCAACTTGTACATCGTGTCCCATATCCCAGGCTAGACAGCAACTGCTTTTCACTCTGTCTGACAGCTTGCATGACACTTCTTCATTAGTTCTATGATTCCATTACTTGATTGGCAAAACTATAATAATTGCTTTCAGGCCTTCATAGAATTACCTTCTTCTAGGTTAGATAATCCTTTATATTGTGAAGAGGATTTGAAGATCAAGAGCTGTTATGGGAGGATGGAAATTGACAAACACCTACAACTTCCCCCTAACCCCTAAATGAAATTCTGCTTTCCCTATTCTGTGTGGCAAGCTGTTACCTGCTGTTCTCCTCTGAGGGCTATCAAGCTTAAATTCTCCTAAAATCTGAAGTATACAAAAAAATGAAAAAACTCCAAACCCAAACCAAAAGTCCTACTTGTTAGCAGCTTGAAAGATGATGATTCATTATCAGGATTATACACATTTTTATCTGATTGAATACTCAGCAGCATGATGTTAGAGTACGTAGTTCAATATACTGTGTAGTTACTTAATAATTTTTCCAGCATTATTTGGTTAGAATGTGGTGCAGTCAAAATAAACAGGATCCCAGTGTTCCTATAGCAACAGAATACTGCTGTTTGCAAACCACATCATTGCAGCAGGTGTATCCATAACTCTGCTAATAACCCAAGGATTTTAGAGCAGTAAATTTAGAAATCAGAATTATTTCATATTTCTGCAGGTAAAATATGGTTTTAAAATTAAACCTTATAAATATTTTCCTGCAGCTCTGCACCACCTTCCAGGATAGACATAGTTTTTGACTTTGTAAAAATACTAAATATATAAATTATATGAATGTTCCAGCTGTATAAGTAAAGAAGCCGGTAGGATTTTCTGTAAGAAATATGGGGTATTTAGACATGAGATATAATGGGGTTTTTTATCAGCTTTCAGTTTCCATTTAGTGTGAGCTGCTTTTTTTAAACTAAGTAAAAACATGTCATTTAAATTGCTTATTTTGGTCCAGTGTAATGACCTACTCTGTTATAGCTTCATTTCTTTCTAAATTTTCCTTCTAGATAATAGAGGTGATACAAAACAGTGTAGAAGTGTCAGCTTTATAGCTCTAGATCTTCTACATATTTGGAAAATGTATTTCAGTTGTGTTTTTATAATAAGGGAAATAGAAAGATAATGTTTCCATTAAAGTAGTCATCTATGCATAAAAAATTGGATAGGAAGATGTATGAAAATGCCTTTAGAGAAATCCTATTTTTTGAGCAAACTGTATCTGTTGCATATTTCACTTACACCTTTTGGAAGATTCTGGAAGTCTAGTGGTGTTAACAGCAATTTTTTATCAGTTCCTAGAAAAGAAGTGTCACTTGTCTTGGATCCTTCAGTCTGCTGCTAAGATGTGGCTTTATATTAACCCTAAGCTCTTTATGTACTTGGAGTGCTTTTAGAGAAGAGTTAATTAGAACTTTAATTAATGCGTAACTTTCAGAGTTATTTTGCATTCCTCTTAATAAAAATATTCTGTTGCATTGAACAAGAACAAAGGCACTCTCTTCTCTCCCCCTCCTCTGGGACAGTCTGCCTTCATGCTTCAGGACATTAATATTGCAGTAGTTACACTGGATAAAAATTGAACAATGGATGAAACCTAATTATTTTTCTTGATATGATCTTATCCAGGTTCATTTTCTTATATTCTGTCCTAGTGAATTTTGTTATAAGTCAGACTTTCTTACCTGAAACATTTCCTTTAAATATTGTACTCAGAAAAAAAATAACCTCTTTGTCTCCTCTTTATGTTTCTTCTATGTCGTGTAACCTCTACCACCACTATTATTGAAAAAAAAGGAATGAAAATCATGTCTCTTAGCAGCCTCTACTGCCTCCCTTTCCAGCTGTTCTTGCTTATTTTCTTTCTCGTTTCTTTCCTCTGTTTTGCACAGATATCATCTGATGCTGCTCAGCCTTTGGCATCTTCTCCTTCTCTGCAAGCTGCTGCTGAGAAGAGCAAAGCAGAGGTATATTGGTTTTGGGTGTAACTCTTATCAGGTTACTGCTTTGCACAAATGTTTACATCTCTATAGAGTAGTTTCATTGAGGTCACTTGAGAGTTTGAATTGCTGTTAATACTTCACACATTTGAAATATGTCTCTCCTTTTTTCTTGGACTAGCTAAATGAAAGGAACTAATTCCGCTGCAAAATGTGTGTGGTTGTTACTTCCTGGTGTTTATATGTCAAAGTTCTGGTTCTCTTCTGATTTAGTGTCACGAAACTGTGGAAAACCCACTTAATTCCCAGCTAATAGGCATGAGTGATACTGTCCTGTCTCATCAGGAATAATTTCTGATATCTTTTTTTGTATTACTTGCTTGTTCCAGATTCTAAATTATCGGTATTGTTCCAGCCATTTAGTTAATTCTCCTTGGAGATAAATATAGAATTAATTTGACTAGTACTGGTCAAATAATAATTTTATTATCTCTTCTGGCTGGGATATGTCTGTTTGCTAACACATTGACTGTTTAGGTGGGTCTTTGAAAGGCATAACACACAAGCAAGTAGTACATGAGGCATAATTTCTATCAACTTTCAGTAAATGTCACAATTTGCAGCAATAATAAAATGCAGTTTTAGAATGCAGTGTTAGATTCTTTTAGATATTTCACTCTAAACTGAGACTATACAATATATGAAATAATTTATGAAGAATATAAATTGAGCTTTTTCCTTCTAAATACAAAAAATTTGGACAGAAGTTATAAATTATTTTAGTTCAGCTATATTTAAACAGTAATTAAAATTTAAATGTCAGTGTCATGGACTAAGACCACAAGCCTAGTTGTATTTGTCATGTGTTTTAATTGTACCAGGAGTAGCAGCAGCCGCTAAGAATGAAACCTGCCTTTACTATCTTATCCACCTCTGTTGGTGTGTTCACATTTGAAAGTTCTTCTGTGTAACTAGTATGCCATGTTATAAGAAGTGAAACTTTGAAAAAAAAAATTAATAATCTTTGCTTAGAATTTAAGGCCAGTATAAAGTCAATTTAATTTTATTATCTTCATAGTGCTTTTTGACTGCTTTTGCAAGTAATGAAACACTTGAGTTGAAGTTCTGGCATGAATGCAACATCTGAGAAATGTTTTTATTTAGTCTGAATTAATTTTTATCTAATGCAGCTGAGGCAGAAAGCTTGAATATTGAAATCAGGAAGTGTGAAGATTGAAGGACTTGTGGGTTTTCAAGTCCACAGTGAAAATTAAATGAATGAAAATAAAGTTGCTGGGAATCGAGACTGTTTCTGTAGACTCCGTGAGGTGTGGAGGTAGACACACAGGAGAACAATTTATTTTAAGTCTTCATATATTCGCTATTAAGCTTTCAGAGATTTGTTAAGGGCAACAAGAGGCATATATTTATATTTGGTCACCTTTATGGAGTGTTTCCCATATGAAACTTGCTGCAAACCCTCCTTGTTCTTGAGGTCTTGAAAAATAAATGTTTCCAGATACTTTTTACTCCAGAAGTGAGGTTTCTTTGACAAAAAATACTTTAAAAAAATGTTGAAGTCAAACTGGAAATCAGGACTGAAAAAGTGCAAAATCTTTAACTCAGCCTTGCTTCAAACGTATTCAAGGAAATTTAAGGTACTGTGACTGAAAAGTAAGAGTACTTACATGACACTTCAAACAGCCTTTCCTGGGAGGAGCGGAATCAAATAATAGAATTGTAGAGTCACAGAATGGTTTGAGTTGGAAGGGCCCTTAAAGATCATGTAGTTCCAACCCCCTGCTATTGTACAGGGACACCATCCACTAGACCATGTTGCTCAAAACCCCATACAACCTGGCCTTGAACACTTCCAGAGATAGGGGATCCACAGCCTTTCTGGGCAATCTGTTCCAGTGCCTCACCATCCTCACTGTAAAGTGTTTCTTCCTGGTATCTAACCTAAACCTGCGCTCTTTCAGTTTAAAGCCATTCCCCCTTCTCCTGTCACTGTCCTGCTAGAGTCCTTCCTCAGTGTTCCTGAAGCCCCCTTTAGGTACTACTATAGGAAGACTGCTATAAAGTGTCCCCAGAGTCTTCTTGCTTCTCCAGACTCAGACAACCCCAATTTTCTCAGCCTGTCTTCGAGAGAGGTCCTCCAGCCCCAAGTCATTTTTGTGGCCCTTCTCTGGACTGCAGTGGGTCCATGTCCTTCTGATGTTGGGGGCCCCAGCTGCAGAGGAAGGATCTGTGAGAGCAGAGCAGAGAAGGAGAATATGTCCCTTGACCTGCTGGTCACACTTCTTTTGATGTAGTTGTCTTAAGTTTCTGTGGGAGAAGAGATTATGTTTATTTAAGTTATTCAACTTGAGAAGGTTGGAGTGGGATGTGGGAACAGAAAATGAAAGACTTTGAGGAGTTGTTGCTCTGACAGTGTAATTTGTGTGTATGTTAGAATGTGGGTTGGTACAAGGGTCAGTGAAACAGTAATGGAAGAGAGGCTGAGCTTCATTGAAAGGCATGGCTATGCATTTGTAATCCCAGTTCAGTAAGACTGCAAGTCTCAGGTTATCATGTGACCTCAAAATAAAATACTGCTCTATACTTGTCCCAGTCATACAGATGTTTCTTGAACACTTTGCACTACTGCAGGTGAGATACAGTATTGGCAAGGCCTCTAGTTTGGACCACTGTGTTCACTTTTGTGTTCTTTTGTTGAGTGAAATCTAAGTTGAACTCTGTTTCTTTTTGTCAGAACAGGTGTTCCAAATTTCCCTATGGGGGTTTCATGACTGTGGCCATTGCTTTCTGTTGCTTGTAAGCAGGTGCTTGGTGTGATAGTCTGATTTACCAGGAGCTGAGTGTTCAGGTTAATGCCTTATGAAGTAGTTGACATGGCTTAGTTGGGACTTAAGTGGCCCCAATCCATCTGGTAAATATGGTGAAAGGTTTAAAAATGGATTACTGGAAATTTTGAAGAATGTGTTACTTGGATCCCCCTGTGCCCGGTCACCTCCAAAAAAATAACCCTGAACAAACAAAAAACCTCAAAACAACAAAAAAACCAAAACCTTCATCTGAGTTTTAGAACTATATTAAGTAATAGCATGCTGTGAAATGTTTTAAATTGTATATACTGGATGTAAAAAAAAAAACCAAAACCCACAGATATTCCTTACTGACATGAACTATTAACTGTTTTATTTTTAATACTGGAGCTGCATGGACAGATCTAGCCCCTTAACCTTCTTCCTGATATTGGGAAACTTGTAAATAGTACTGTCTTATGAAACAAGGCTGTTTTGAAGCTTTGAACAAACAGGGGTGCAAGTCTAATGGCTGAAAGAACATTTAGGAGCTGCTGTTTCATTGTCCTTATTACAGATGGTAAATCCTTGTTTCATCCATTTAGTGTTCAAATATACTCACTAGTACTATGCTGTAGTTGTACAAGGTAAATGCAGGCAGGCTAACACTTTGTCAAAGAAATTGCTGACTTAGAAAGTCTGTATCTTCTTCATGTTATTCCTTAAAGCATATTTTATGCTTTGCTTCAGTCAGATGGGTCAGTAATTTTGGCACATTCATTCATTAAAAACTAAAGTGAAGAAATGTCTGTAATGTCATTATGATGCATTCAAAGTAAAAGGATCCTTGTATTTTCACTTTCTGGAGCAACATAATGTTTCATGACTCAGCTGGCTTGTCATATGGCCCAAGGCAACTTGCTTACATTCAAGAGTATTTTTTACTACTACTAGATTAGATTTTAAAAATTAGTACCTTTCTGCAGAAAGCAGCATGCAGTTTACCTTAGTCTAGTTCTTTGGTCAAAGCAGCTGACATCCACCCTCAGTGAAAGAGGCTATCAGAGTTAACGGAGATGCTTATACTAGTAGATGATTTTTTCTTCTCAGCTCTGCTTAGCTTAGGAGAATCAATACTGGTTCTTTTTTCCTTCTGCTTATTAAGCAGAAAAGCAGATGAGCACATGAAAAAGTGAATTTCTTGAATTTAATCTAAAAGTCACAATATTTTTAATATTAGTATTTGAGCAAAATGAGTCACTTCTGGAAGGAGAGCAGATAAAAGCATAAACTGATTTAAAAGGGCGTAACTGAAGAGCTCTGTTTATAGTCCGTATGGCTGTAGACATTCAATATGTTTGCAAATTGGGTACTAGCAAAATGCCTTTTCTTTTTGCAGAAGGAAAAAGAAAAAAAGAAAGAAGAGAAAAAGAAAGAATCAGAAAAACCATCAAAACAGTTAACAGCTGAAAAGGTAATGACAGTTTCTTTTTTTCCAGTTGCTTAAAAATGGCACATAATATTAGATATGTTCAGAGATTTGGGGAAAAAATTAATGTGTATGTATGTGTGTATATATCTATGAGTTGCAATCTGGTTAATCTGCAGGAATTGTTTGCTTGTGCTGTTGCTTGCGTACAAAGGTTGGTTGAGCATACCATGAGGAACGTATTTAGTAGAAGAGGGAAATGGGTTAAGCTTTGTTAAAGTTTAGGCTCAGACCATAAACCTAATTAAGGTTTTTAAGATCAAAGAATAGTCTTGAGTTGGAAGGGACCCACAAGGATCAAGTCCAGCTGTATGCACAGCCCATCTGGGAATTGAACCCCCAACCTTGGTTTTGGTGGCACCATGCTCTTACCAGCTGAGCTAAAACCTCAGGGTCATGGACCACTGCTATTCTTGCACAGAAAATTGTCAGTTTTATTGAGTCCTGTACTATCATGTAATACTGTCTTCAATAAATTAATCCATTTAAACATAAAAGTAGAATCTATAGAATTTAATTAGTAACTCTAAGTAACTTGAAAATTTGCAACTAAGATCATGTCACAAAACATGACAAGCAAACAACTTAAGCTGCTTCTTTCCACAGCTATGTTAAAGCATAATGAGCAACCTTAGCAATGTAAGTACAATTGAAATTTCATGTGCACTTCTGCAGAGAATTAATATTACACAAAAATGAAATGGTTAATTTTAGTATTAAATATATTAATTTCTTTTAATACAGATGTTGTCTCTCTGATCTTATGAATCCATTAATATGTTCAGGTCTGTAGTGTAGTCTGCAGAATTCATTGGAGTCTCCATCTGTCAATTTATTCCCCAGTAGTGCTGTGTTACAATTACGAAAAATGTTATGTGTTCACAGACTATGATTGCAGATGTATTTCTAATTCAGTTTTCAAATTAAATATTTTTTCATTTTACATAAGAAACAAGATACAAAAATAGATACATGCATATTTGGAGGGGGGAAAAAAAGCCCCTCCCCAATGAAAATATCATTTTTCTTAAATTAGAAAGCAAGTTTGGAATGAGTTAGTGCGGAAGCAAATTTTGTTATGACAATTTGTGAAGCTTCACTGAGCTATGGTTATTGATATGGTAAGAGGTTAAAGTAAATTTATGGATGACAATAAAAACATTAGAATTGTTGATTACTGAAGCTTTATGGGAGTGTCCAGCCAAATTAAATGTTTTATTTTGGTCCTTGTAATAATATGCTTTAGTTATAAAGGCTAAAAACATTGCAGTGTTTTGGAAATGTTAACTTTCTAGACCCCAAAAATCTACTTTTGGACTGGGAGGGAGGATTTCACTTTGTAAGGATGTGTGAACTTCGTTATGTGGTTGGGAATATTTGGTCAAGTGACGGGAAGTGACAACAGAGCATAGTTACAGCTGAGGGATTATCCTGCCACTTGAAATAAAAAACCAATTCTAATGCCACTGATTAGATTTACGTTTGAAAAGTCGTTAGATTACCAGTTAATGATTAGGCAAATAAAAAGAAGTATTTTGATTTTAAATGCTTGTACTACAAAATGTGGAATTTGGTAAATATATCTGTATTAGATAATAGTACTGTTGTAACAGCTGCAAAATGTTTGAAGTACTGCAGCATATTTTATTTCATTATTAATGTGTCAGCATTGACTGCTCAAATGGAACTCATCTGTGTGTCATCTTTTTAATTTAAGACATTCTTCAAGCTTGGGCCTTTAAAGGATCATTTATTCAAAATAAACTGCTTTCAGACTGTAAACTTGATGTATTTTAAAAGTCTAGTTGCTTTCTGTAATCCAAATGAAAGAGAGCTATATCACGTGTTTGTTTCTTCTGGACAGTGTTGGTGAGGTAGAAAACCTAAAGGTTTTATTTTCATACGTGGAATAATACCTTGCTGCTTTTGTGGTGTGATTCTGCTTTAGGGAGCTGATAAACATTAGTATTTCAGTAATAATGATACACTTCACATCCAGGTAGAGACTGGCTATAGGATCTTTTAAATATTGCCTCCTGAATCAGCAGGGGAGTGCAGGCATCTTGACCATAGTATTTGTTGTGTTTTCAGCAACCACATCAAGCAGTAAATGGTTATTTTTTCCAGTTCCTGGAGGAGGAAACAGTATGAGAAGTCTGCACGCTTCATATTTAAAGTCACTGGTTGCCTTTACTACAGGCATGGTTTATCTCCAGTCTAGTTATTTCAGGCTTGAGAAGTTAATGAATTAAAAATAATGTGAGCAAGCAGTTGGCAGTTCTGTCACAATTTTGAGACTTCTTTTAGATTAAGGTAATTCAAGAAGGGTTTTAGCTATCCTATAGAAGAATCAATAAAGATGGAAAACATTAGAGGTCTTAAAGTGGTAAAAAGATGAATCTAGAGAAAACTTCAGATCTATTCTCAAGTGTCATGTACTCCTACAAGTCTTCAGTTCCTAGTGACTTCAGTTTTATCTTTTGTTGAGATTAAATTTTTTAGCTCTTAAAAGAACACTGTGCATCCTAAAAATTTAGAATGTTCACATTCAATTCTCATGTTCTTATCTCTGCTTCATAGAGCTGAGTGATTTGAGAATCTTTCTCTTGTCGCTAACTAGATCCTGCCACTAACTGATCCTTAGCCTTTAGCAAGCTAAATGCCTAGCATGATTTCTTTTGCATTTTCAAATATTACTGAAAGCTTCTAGCATTGATGCTGTGAGCTTATGATCCCAGTATTACATTAATGTGTCTGGTAATTATGGCATAAAAGATATTTTGTTGATTATCATGCTTTGATAAACAAAGATCATCTTTTAACATATTTAATAATAGTGAGTTTTCTTACTGAAATTGCTTTTCAGTAAAGAATCATCATGTGCTTGCAGTAGGATTTGGGGGAAATATTTTTTTGTGAGCATTCACATTGGAGAGTTCAGATGCAGTGTAGAATTTCCTGAAGATCAGAGAGATCTGCTGTAGAATAGTGAGCAGCAAGGATACTTGCTTGACTCTGTTTTTCTGGGCTGTTCACTTTGATGAGATTACTGGGTAATTTGTAATACAACAAGATCTTACTATGTCAGCTACTGATTGAGTCTAGTCTAGTGATTAGCATTTTGTTAGAAGCAGCCAACAACAAGATGTTCCATATCAGATCTGCAGAACTCTTCATAAAAACACATGACATTCCCAAGCTACTGACAGCTGTAAGTTTTTTTTCAGTCTAACTGAAGAAAGTTAAGAAACTTGAATAAGTTACCCAGGGTCTTTCCTCTCTCTCTCTCTCTCTCTATGCTATTTCCACAATGGCAGATCTCAAGTTTCCTTAGCGCTTCTGCCTAAAACAACCTTATCCTTACAGTTACTTTGGAGAAACAGGGAAAATACTGCAAGAAAACTGCTGTAGCAATTATTATGTAGTTTTTCATGACATGAAAACTGGGGCCAGGTTATTTGAAGCTGGCATGTTCACTCAAAGCCCAGCTTGTTTGCAAGGAACAGAAGTGCAAATTTTAGCAATATAAAAAATGTGTTGAATTGCAGGAATAGATAATCAAACTGAGCTAATTGTGTGCTTCTTAATGTTTCCTATGGCCAACAGCAGGATAATAGCATAAGGCAGACTATCATGTAGTGAAAGCAAGTTTTACATGCTCTGTACAGACAGTTAAGAGATTTTAAATTGACTGAAAAAGTTAAGTCTCATGTTGTGAGAGTGCATTTTATTAGTTGGGAGGGGAAGAAAGTGTTGTTTGGCCGCCAATCGTACATGTTTTGTTGGTACTTACATAAGAAAACCTTTAATTTGTAGGCAGGAAAAAACAGCTTAACTTTTGCTAGCTGTGTTTAAACTTCATCATCCTGCCTGCCCTTTCATCAGTTGCTGAGGAGGTTTCCCTTCTTATTAATTACTCTTCTGCACAGCTGAAGGTAGTGAAATTTCCCAAATCAGCCGTGATTTTCTCTTTTTTTTTTGTTTTGCTTTCTTTTCTGCTTAAGCTGACTGAACAAGTTCTCTGTTCAGGAACAGAGTAAACCACTGAACCCCTTTTCAATTTCTTGCTCATCCTTGAGTAATTAGATGTGTTCAATTTAGAATTATTTGGTGATTTAAAAAAGAATACGTAGCCTAAGTATTCTACTTGTGCATGAGAGCGCTCTCAAAGCGTCATAGTAGTTTTCTGAAATAAAATTTACCCTGTGTAGATAGTTCAGGTAAAGTTTCTTCTTGAGGCACAGAGGAGCACTTCAGGTAAGCTCCATGCTATTCTTCGTGCAGCAGGTTGGAGCAGGCTCTGTGTGCGCTCCATCTGCCTCGTACCTGTTTCCCACTGAAAGGAAGCACAGAAGAGTGGGAGATAAGGTGCATTTAGGTCATTTGGGCTGAGCTGTCAGGGGCATGGCTAATGGCCAGTGTGTGAACTGGAGAGACTCTGTGCCCCAAGGATAAACAGGAGCTGCGGAGTGAACTGAGGAATATTTTTCACAAGCAATCAAACAATATAAGGAATAATATTTCATTTAGTAAAGGCATTTGCTTTGCACTATTTAGAGCAGAGAAGTTGGACTGAGCTGTATGAATGACTTCTTGAATTTCAGAGCAACCAGGACTGTTTAGTTTTTCAAGACATATCTGTTTATGTTCTTCCACAGTACAAATTCAAATAAAAAAGGCATCACTAGGTATGATGCTGTGAGGCTCTGGAGTGCTCCCAAATAAAGAAGAAGAAAATTGATGTGCCTAAATGTTCAGATTTTTGTAGGTTTCAACTTTTTATGTAGTCTAATTTTTAAATAAAGAAAACGTGTGCAGCAGTGCTAACAACCCTGAATTAAGCCAGAAGTTGTTTGGAAAATTGTCCATGGAAAACTTTGTAAGTATTTCTAATATCCAAAATTAGAAAGTTCAGCTAAGTCTATGACACTGAATGCTTTGGAAGTGTTTAGGTTCAGTGCTGTGTGGCTTTCTCCACTGTTTAGTTTAGAGGTTTCATGTGAGTTGAAACTGTCATGAAAATATTGTGATGTTTTCTCTGTAAAATACTGCATGTTGAGGACCATCTAAGTTAAGGAAGTAAACCCCTTTAAGACAAGATTGTGTTGTACTGCACAGTAAAGTTAAATGGTTAGGGTATAAAGAACAAACTACTTTTTTTTTTTCTCTAAGTACTCGTGCATTTGCAAACTAATATCAGCACTCAAAGATTTTTTTATTCTGCTGAACATACCAGGATGATGAATGGTTCTGAAGGACTGTAGCCGTTACACTTGGTTAACTGAAGTTCAGTATGACACTGTGAGTTAGTTTGTTTTATTATATTGCATTTTGAATTTGAAACTGGCTCTTGTTTTTGTATTATTTCAAGTGACAGGAATGGGTCAGTTGGAGGTTATTTTTCAATGGTAGTATATCAAATGCTGTTTTTCTTCCCCAAAATGAAGACTAAATTGGCAGATGAAACTTGGCAGTAGCAATGAGCTGCTGCCTCTCAGTCAGCTGGTACCAGGCAGCACCAGATGGCCTGTATTACAGAGGTAAAGATATTGGTTTATTTGCCTTTAAAATGTACTGGAGAACCCCTCAAAAGGGAGGGAAGTCATACTAGCAACTTTCCCCCTTTGTATAGGAAAAACTATGTCAAATACTCATTTAACTAAATAGGAAGAACTTAACGTAGCTTGTTAGGATGGTGTGTTTGTTTTCTGCCAAATACAGCTAAAACTCCCACAAAAATCAACCTGCTTGGACTATTGAGGCAAGAGAAACTATCAGTCCCCTTATTTCTCTGGAATGTAATTTGCTTATCCGAAGTATTACAGGTTATCATCCTAATAATTTTGTACAAGGAGAAATGAGTTGGAGCAAATAGTGCCTTAGTGTTCCTCACTTCTTTAGAACTGAGTTGCACTGTAAGAATGCATGGAAGAAATGAAAGCCTGCAGAATATTTGGTGTCCACCTAAACACCAGTCTGGTGAAAGTGATCTGTTTAAGTGTTTACTTTTAACATGTAAGAATAAATGGATTCACAAATATTGACCTGAATGATAATTTAAATGCAGAATCCCATTATGAATAGTCTAAATGTTTTCTTTGTTTTGATACTGTATTGTTTGCAATTTGCTAAATCACTTGAACAGTTGATAATAACATTTCCCTAGACATCTTAGCATTATTTCCCTGAGTGAGTTTTTTTAAAATATATTTTCCTTCTGATGTTTATATAAAATGAAATATTACTTTAAATTGTAATTGAAATAAAAATGTATATCATGGGAACAGAAAAATAGAAACCTGTTTTGCTCTCTGATTGAATGCATTGTCTTATTTATGCTCTTAGTCCTTGTTTTCATAAATTCAGACTAAGCAGATAAGAATTAAAGCTCAGGATTTAGGAGTATGTAATAAGACATAGGGCAACCTGTTTCCCTCTCTCCTATCCGCACAATGGATGAAGAGTTTTAAGGCTTCTTGTTCTCTCAGTCTGCATTTTACGGTCTGTGGACCTCTCCCAGCCTGGTTTTACATTTCTAGTCATACCTTCTCAGCCTTACGGAAGAGATCAGATTATTTGGGGTTCTTTGGTTGTTTTGAATGCTAATCTGGAGGAAAGCAAATCAAATTCAATTCTTCCTGAAACGGTGCTATTCATTCCTTTTGCAGGTAACAAAGGACTTCTTCTGTTTGAGGATTGCCATGAAAAATAGTCTTAATTCTAATGGAATTAATCTGTCATGGCTCTTATTACGTATTTGCTGTTGTAGACAAAGAAATTAAGAAGTGGGTATTGCAGGTAGAAGCAATGAAAGAAACCCCTTTTTTGTCAGGAAAAAAAAAGTTTTTATCTTTTTGATGTTGGAAAAGGAGTCAGCGTTCAGGAAGGGTATAGCTTTTTTTTCTTCAGCCGTGTGTGTTTGCTGTATCAGCTTGATCCTCTCAACTCTGGTCTGCAGCAGAACTGTATTTTAATGTAATTTTAAAAAATTCTATGCAAGTAGAATCTAAAAACAATGAGAAAAAGCTTGAGTAGGGGCTGCTTTGGTTAAATTTGCTTTTGTTTAACTTGGCAAACTGTTTTTAACAGAAAGCTGTTTTAAGTTTGCTTAGTTTTAATTCATCCTCCGTTACACTTTTGCTCCATGCTGGTTCAAAATGTAATACTGTCTTGGGTTTCAGTTGATAATACTTATTAACAGATGGTATTTTCAGCTTGTGATAAGCTTCATCATTTTTCCTGGTGACTTTGAGACACTTAAGACAACATGACAGATGCTTACTTGTATATTAAACAAAATTAAGTGGACAAGCATTTAAACAAGCGTGTATTAAATCAGCCCTACTCATGGGTGGATGCTGTCTTTAGAAAAAAGACATTTTTCAAATGTTCTGAGGCATTTCAAACCACAGGACCATGATTCAAACTGCAAATATACAATCTCATGTAAAAAGTTTTATAGAAATTACAGTACTAGTTAGGAGATTGTGTACAGTCTATCAAATGTGCAGGAACAAAATGGATGCATTTACCTAAGTGGTACTGATGCATGGAACTGAATGTAAAGAAGGATAAGGATTGGATAAGATGAAGTTGATAAGAGGAAAAATAATTTAAATAATGTCACTCAAAAAAATAATCTTACCTTGTTTTGAATAATAGGCTTCCTTTGTTTTCCTAAAATAATGCAAGTACTGGAGCATGGGCAAAGCAATCAAGTGCTTTTATGTGTTCTGTTTCATTTTACCATGATTAAGCTAGAACGTGCTCAGTCTCACTCCGGTGTGTGACCATCAAGATAGGGCAATGGCATAGTGGGAAATCCTGTCAGCAGTGCAAATCTCATTGAAGAGTAAAGATACTGACTTATTTTGCATATAAAATTATTTTAGATGTAACTCGCAGTATTAAATCTCCAGCATGAGCTTAAGCTTTAAACAGATGATGATGATGATAATAATAATAATAATAATAATAATAATAATAATAATAATAATAATAATATACCATAAGATGTTTCAGCAATCTCCTGGTGTCATGCAACAACTGTGTGTGTTTTCCACCTTAAATTTGTAGTTAACATAGGTATGTCAGCAATCAATAGATTGTGTGCCTTTTTGCTAAAAAGAATATTTCTTTGGACTGTTGAATTTAGTGCATTTTGATAGTTGCTTTTGGCACTAGAACCTTTCCACTAGTTGCATGGAACTTTTAATGACTCTGGCATTGATACTGTTGCGTAATTGTATCTTGACAAAGTTAACTCAAAGGTAGCTGGAAAACAGCGCTGTAGCTGTGGTAGAGGTAGAATCAAGAGAAGACAGAAGCAGGGTCTTTCAACACAATTTGAAGGAAATGGACAAGTTTCTCACGCTACATAATTTTGTCAGATGAAAAATTAAGTTGCAAGTTGCCTAGTTGTTCAAATAACTGGCAGCTCTTTAATGCTAAATTCCTTACATATATCAGTCAGAAATGTTAACCCATCTGCAGTGAATTGCCTCTTGGCTCTGTTGAAAAAAAGAATTGCAACTGGATGAGCTTGTGTTTCAGTTTTACTTGAAATTTTTCTTTTATTAAAATGGTACCTACACTTAGAAGAAAATGGGGCGATTCTGAGGCTGGTCCTCAGGCATGCCATTGTACTGTGGCAAAATAAATCTGTCCTGCTTCTCTGCTCAGCAGATATTGACTCTCAACTTGAGAATATTGTACTTCATGTCAGAGTAAGGTACTGCAGTCTTGTCTGCCAGGCAGAAAGTGTATTTTACTCAGTGTAGTAACAAGGTTGACGTCTGTTCAAGAGAACATACTGTTCTTTTGTCTTACCTGTTTAACCCTCAGTTTACACTGTAAGTAGATATCAGTATATCTTTTTCTTTGGTTTAAAAGTGGATTATTTTTGTTTAAATGAAACAGGTTGGGCTGAATCTTAACGTAAATGTGGAAATGGGTGATGGAACAAACAAATCAGAGACCTTGTAATATCACTCTGAAGGGCCAGTTTTAAAACTTTGGCATCTTTGAAGCTGTGAAGATAAAAGCTGTAAAAGGCTTTTATGTTTTGTAAGGATGATTTAAATATTCTATTTCAGAATACACAGAAATTTCATATAGGTTCACATTTATTTACACTGGAGGATTAGAAGCAGAAAGAAGCTTGACTTATTTCCAGTTGAGATGGAGACTGCAGTGCTTATTGATAGTTCATATTAAAGATTATGGTGGTATGGAGAATGAAGACAAAAAAGATGGTGCTTGCCCAAGTAAAAAGAAATCCATTTTGGTATTGCATATGATAGGTTAAAATTACTTAGCTTTTAAAGTAATTGTTTCAAAGTGATTAAGTTTAAAATGAGAGCAAAATTGAGGAAAAATACCCTGACTGGCAGAAGAAATTAATGTAGCTAATGATGCGTAAGTATTTATTAAACATTTCTCCCTCTCATGAAGTTCTGCATTTGTGAAACAGAATTATGTATATGTCCATGAGGATGATAAAGTGCTTGTTAGCTCTTTCCTAACTTCTCTAGTAGTTAGAGAAAGCAACAAGCTGCTACAGAAGTAAGAAAAATAAACCTGTGGGGCTATTTCAGTCTTGTTTGTTGTCACAGAGAGGATTGAATTTCTGTGGAGCTAATTGAGAGGCTTTTTTGAATGCATCTCTAGAGAAATAGTATGCTTAGACTTCATAAAGTGTTTGTAGTATGCTGTTTGTGATAATGATAGAAATGATACCAGCACAAAGTATGAGTCCAACACTCTGAGTAAAATGTCCTAACTCAGCGGTTGTTTCTGTGAAACACTATTCAGTGTGTTGTTGTAAGACTGACTAAAACAAAGACTCAGGTGAGCAACAACAGGGGGTGAAGTGGTGTAATCTAATCAGTAAAAAGAGAGACAGTGGTCTGCTTCTAGTATGTCAAAGGAAAGTAGTGAGGTGGGTCAAGGGAAAAGATTCTTTCCCAGGAATACCAGGCAAGTAAGGGGTTTGCGTAGTGGGGTATAGGACTTGCGGGGTGCAGAGAGAAAAGAATTTGGGGGTGGGACAGAATATTGTACATAGTTTCTTAGGGGATGTTTAGGTGACACAGACCAGGGGAATATGAAAATCAAGGTGAATTGGAGTGTAACAAGCATGAAGAAGCAGGGGGGAAGTGGATAAAAAGGGGCAGTCACATACGTGCTGATAGTTGGGCAGGTTGCTGGGCAGTCTGAGCCCTCACTTGATCTCTGCAGCCTATTCTGTATTCTTATCAAATGCTATTTGCAGCTACTGAGCCTAAGTGCATTGTCTTTTCTGTGCCTGTGTGTGAACACTTGCAAACTTCAAGTTCAGCTACCAGACAAGTGGGGTAAGAGGCTGATGCTGGCCACTGGAAAGCGGCTGCAGGCCTGAGGAATTTGAGGGTCAGCACCTGCAGAGACCATTATCTAGAAGCCAACTATTTGCAAAGGCAGCATGTCTAACACCAGCTGCCAGAGACAAACATACTGTGATCACACTCGTGTGTTAACAGGTACCACATTGCACACTGGACTAATCAGTTAAGTAAGATACAAGCACCTGGAACGTTCTCAGGTATGAGCTGATTGCTGGCTAAGAATGCAGGGTCTTGATATTGAATGAAGTTTCATGTAAAAAGCATTTTTGAGCAAAAAAAAGCACTTCTGTTATAATTAAGGAAAAGACTGAGAAGCATACCTTCATGAATAGAGATGGAAAGCATTTCTTTGATTGGTTTTTTTTTTTACTGTGAGCTCAGTTACCATGCCTGAAACAGCTCATTCTTGTCTGGAAATACATGAAGGATTTACAAATAAATGCCCTTTAGTTTTGATTGGGTACAATGATGTCGTATTATGTGTTACTTGAAAGGTTTTTGAAAGGAAACTTATAAAAGGAAATAGTTTAATGAGGAACTGGAACTAATATAGCTGCATTATTGTAATCTTGCTGAGGCTAATGAGTGCAATAGAAATCAAGTAGAAATATATAAGCTGAGTTCATATAACCATAATATGTGATTTGAAAACTGAAGGTGTATTTAAAATAGCATACAAAATTACAAACCATGTTTATTGCATTTCACAGCTTGCAAACTCAGATGCATTAAAACACTTTGACCCTAACCCGATTTATAGATCTCATAACAGGACACAGGATTAGCTGTAAGATGGATATTCTGAGGTTTTCTGCTTCATAGCGATTTCTTCTATAAGATGCAAACCCCAGGTTTTATTGGATTAAAAGCAGAGTTCTTCCATTTTATCTAAATCCAGTTCCATGACAAGATAATACAAAATAGGAAAAGGGTTGATAAACAGATTTTTCTCTGCCTTTTGTGTCCTTGTAAACAGGTCCTTGCTTTTGGGCTTAAATGCAGTAATTTCAAAGATTTACAGCTGCAGGAAACTCTGCTAAGTCTTTACCCCCAGAATCTCTGGAAAACTTGAATACCTCTGCACTCAGACTGTGTGCCTCTCCCGTTCTGCAGTCTTGCCATCCCTAGCTCAGCTTCAAGTTGCTACATCTTCTGACCATTACCTGGGAATCTTCTTGCTGTCTTTTAATGCTTTTTTCAAGTATCAGACTTAGGAAAAAGAACTTTTCCTCTTTTTTCAGACCATATTCTGAACTTTTCCACTTTAAGAACCTAGTATATTTGAATCTGAATGCATAGAACTGTTGTTTCAAATGTGGTTATTATATAGGTTTTATTCATGAATATAAGAATAAGGGTTTATCTCTGATACTTTTCTGTAGTCTCAGCAGTAAGTATAAAAAGACAGCCAACTTAATTTTAGGAAATGATACTTCTACATGGTTCATACGTTGTTTTGAGCAAGGTAAAAGGGCCTCTTAGATTGTCTGATGCATTAGAAAGGAGCTAAACCAATTCAGCTAAATATAGGACATAAAAGGTTTTAAGCCTTCTTGGAATACATTGACTAAAGTAAATGAGATCTGAGCTAACATTTTAAATTCAGTTAAAATACAATGTTAGTACCGCTTGGTCAATAAGTAAGAACAAAGGAATAGTCTTAATCCCTTTTCACAGAAATGATTAGTGTATTAGCCTACACCCAGCTAAAATCATATTAATGGAATAAGATTATGGTGCAGGGTCTGTTATTTCTGCCATGAAGTTTTAAATTCAAATTACTAAAGATATAATGCATTTTACATAATCTTGCTCAACTATCTTGCTCTAACTGTGAAAATCTAATGAAATCCACATACCCAGGTTTTTAAAGTGAAAATATAGATCGAAGGCCGCTTTAAAAAGTTTTCCTTTGGGTATGTGTTTTGACTGAAGGACTTTCATGTGTGCAGAATCATATTTAGCAGCAACAAAAGGCAATTTGGTTTTTTTGATTTGCTTAGTGTGAATGCCTTAAATAGGCTTACCCAGGTGAGTGTGAGTAGTTCAGTGTCTGTGAGTGATTCACTGAAATAATCACAATGGACTCTTAAATAATCAATTTACATTTTCCCCTTGGCTTGGCTCTTTGGTTCAAGGTAATTCTAGTTTGATAAATAAGCATGGTGGCTTTTCTGTTGTTGTTGGCATGCAGGTTTTTCTCTTGATTAGAAATGCATCCAAGTTTGATTGCAGAGTTGCTGTAGTCTATACAACTTCACAATGATACCACCATAGTTTTACTTGTGTTTCAATATAGTACATCATTTTTCTGGCTTTCTTGCTAGTTAGGCAAACTAGGAGTTCATCACTTGCTTAAAGTATCCTCAGTTCTGAAAAGTTAGTCTGTTTTCTAAATTTCTGCATCTTAAGTTGCAAGTCTCAAAAAATAAGTGCTGGTATTTTATAGGAGGGTAAACAACATTTCATCTTTAATGCCATTTAAATAAAATATTATGAAAATACTAATTTTTACTTATTTTCAGGTCAGGTATGAAAGCTGTAAAAATATTCTTTAAAAATTCTAGGAGATGCGTACATGGCTAATGCTGTAAATGGATACTGACTAAACTTCTTAGGGTGTAAATGTCAGGAAAAATCGTATCTACAAACCTATTGCAAGATATAGTAAATGGCTAACATTATTTTCTCATATGGCAATTCTCAAATGTTTATGCTCTCCTGCAAGTTTTATTGCAAGCAGGTAATGAAGGGGGAAAGAATCCAATTGCTTTATGCACAAGGCATACAATTCCTATGTATTAAGAGCAAAAGAGAGCTTTTGTTCAGTAGCCGTAGAGGCATATATGAGCTCTAGTGTGTAAACTGGAAATTGCTTTTAAGTAAGTTAGAAGTGCTTTTCGCAAAAATTTTTGATGTATCTTCAGCTTTCATAAGGCTTCTTGTAGTTAAGGTAGGGAATATGAGTTAGAAATACAATGGTAATCAGATGCATTTCAAAGTTCTAGATTCATATAAATTTTTCATTAAAGTGGAAAATTGAGGAAAAAATGTGAAGGAAAATGGAAGCAGATAAGTGGACTGGACAGCTGATGAAACAGATTTTTGACAGTGACTGATACCTTGCTTGAGAGTAGGAGAGATTTCTAGATTGGTAACTTATGACTGTTCTGACTGTAGTGTATTTCTGCTTTAGAGCTATTAATCATGTGGCTTGTATCCTTCGCTATGTATGCCACCCCTTGAAATTCTCTCACACAGTGTAAATGAGAATAAGGTCAATGATAATCCTAAAATGCTAGTGTTGAAATCTGCTAAATTATTTACATTATCATCTTGCAGTAGTGAATTTGGCAAAATTCTGCTTGCCTTTAAAGTGTTTGGTGTGGTTTACATTTTTACTGAATGTCATATCTTTTGGAACTGTTAAACCCTTTAAATCTGTACATATGATGATAACTCCCACAAGGTTACAGAAGCAGAAAATGGAAACTTGAATCTCCCATTTATAAAGAAAAATAATCACAGTATTTTTGCTGTGGGCTGGCACTTTTGAACCAGACCTTATCAAAAAGGTTTGTCAATTCCAGTGCAAAATGCCCTCAGCTACCTGTCAGAGGAGAGTATTCTGGGGAACAGGGATGTGCAGAAGAGTAGCCCATAAATTTAGACCATACGTCCTGGAATGTACGATCATATTAAACAATGTTCTGAAAGGATATCAGTTTCCTTACTTATTTAACAAACTTCTATTATTTCCCTATTTTATTACAATAGTAATTAAAAAAAGGCACTGGGCTTGACTGAAGAGCAATGTATTTGATGCTAGATCTGAATATTCTTACTGTTTTATCATTAAAAATGCAACACTTATCAGAAGACCTCACATTTGTTGTCTGTTCTGCCAACCAAGCAAGCTGGTGTAAAGCTTTCTGCTTCCCTCTTGTTTTTCCCTGCCCATCTTGTGCATCTAATAGCCACACATGTTTGAGCACGGTGCTGAAAGCTGGGCAAGGACAAGCTTGTTTTGCAGTAAGGGAGCTCTGGTTGCAGGAGCTATAGGCCTCATAGCATCGTATTATGTATGTGAATTTAATAGGTGTGTGACAGTCAGTCGTGGTGGTACTGACCCTCCTTTTTTACTTACCTATATATAACCATATCCCCTATAGGCAACATCCTATGTACTGTACTATAATCTTTTTATGGAGGAAGGAGGGGAATTGACTTGGCAATGCTTTCATTTTTTTCTTCTTTTTCTGAGGCAGAATGAATCACTCGTTTAATGATTATCTCCAAAAATAGCTGGCTGAAGAAAATTTGATTAAATACCCCACTGACACACTGGACTTCGTACAGTATGTGACTTATGCTTTAGGTGTTACTCAGTTTTCTTCACAATCCCATCTCCTGCAGACTTACAGTCCAAGTTTCTCTGAGAAAGCCTTGCTGTCATTCCAGGGACTTGGAGTTTACCTTTGGATGAGTCAACTGCAAAACTGTAATACTCAGATTCAGCTCTTTGAGGCTTGTGTATGCTGAGCTTCAATGGGAAAACTGAATTTGGGAATTCACTTCAGTTTGCTGGATAAGGTTTGTGTATAGGTTGATTTGCTTGACTCATGTGCTCCTTGCATCTGTTTGACAAAGTCTATAGAATGCCAGAAAAAGGGAAGAGAAAGAGAGAGTGAAGAAAATCTACCAATAGGGAAGTACTGCTGACTATTAAGTGTATATGTATATCTGGGTGTGTGTGTGTGTAGTTTTTGAATGTACTTTACGAGGTGCTTGGAGGTTGGCTTGCTTAAATTACCAAAACAAGAAATGTAATTATGCAAAGCTAGCAAAACTAAAATGATACAGTTATCAAAGTATCACCACTCAGAAATAGCTAAAACACTGGTGTGTTATCAACAGTGTTGTAGCCACAGATCCAAAGTATAGCATTGTATTGGCTGCTGTGAAGAATGTGAACTCCATCCCAGCCAGACCCATAAAGGCAATTAGGTTGAAAAACATACACTATAAATTACCTATCAGTTCCCTTGTCCTTGTCAAAGAAACATCTTTATTCACTAATAATTTGCTTTAGAGTAAAATATAAGAGAGAGAAACAAGTCTGTAAAATCAAGTCTAGAACTTAAGGTGTGAATAGGGTAGTTAACACTGTTACTTGCTGATTTATTTGGTTTCATTAAACTCAAGAAAATTAGATTGAACTAGAATGGTGTAACTAGTAGTATATTGAGAGCAATACATTGTGAGAGCTCAATAAAGGCCAATATTGATTTCTGTAAAATGGAGCTTTATTTTTTAATTTGAGACCTAGCAGAGATCTCCTTTTTTTTTTCCCCTGGCCTAACCTGGTGTTCTTATCCATTTTTAAAAAATTAAACCTCATATAACTTCTGTTGTTGCACAAAATTAGTAAAGAAAGAATAAAGGAGGGTGGCACAGTAATGCAACATTAAATGCAGGTTGCTGAGTTAAAAGATGCTCTTTCATGATGGAATGGAAAACTTTCTCATTCTGTGTAAATTGGGAAGTTTTTGACAATGGTGTTCTTTTCATCTTTAAGGACGTAGCCAGAACTGCAGCAGAATAAACCTCAAAACTTTGGTACAAATATTCGTAGCTTTTCCATCAAAACCTGATAGACTGGAAATTACCTTAAAATCTTAAGGCTGATACTGGATAAATGAACAAGATTGATAAGTGACTAACCCTGCCATTTTCTAATGGTAGAAAAATGGGCAAGATTAATTAAATCATAGACAATATCTCTGTGAATTACAAGAAGACTGGCTGGTGCAGCTTCCACTAATGAAGGCATCATCTCAGTGTGAGATTAAAGCAGGCTTATATACTTGGTTGCGCATTAAAATCAGATAAGTTAGAGGTGACCTGGTCTTCTCCGCTGTTGCCTGCTTTTGGATTTTGTTTGTAGTGGTTTCTTAGCACTGAACGTTATAGTTGGCCAAGGTGCACTCTGGAGGTATGTGGAGATTACCAGCATATAAATTTCTATCCAGTAATTTCAAGCCAGTTGATTTACAGTGACAGTGTGGGGGAAATAAAGTGAAGGTTCAAATATTCATTTCTGCGTTTCTATTTTAATTAAATAGGAAAGAGATGTTGCTTCTTATGTATAGACATAATTTCTCAATTGTTCATGTTGGTAGAGATAGAGTTATGAGGAGTTGATAAATATTTTTAAATATTTGCTTTTTGGATACTGAAAGATTATTAATCTTGTCGTGTGAGGACTAGTTACAGATGTGATATTAGCACCATACTGTCACATTATTGTTTTGTAGATGTACAGCAGACAGGATTAAGACATTGCTTGATTTGGGTATAAAATTGGGAGTCATTCATCACTGGATACTGAGAATTAAATGAGAGCAGGAGCTTGAAGAGGGAATTGTTTCTGTGATGGCACCTTTATCAGTTACCAAGGCCATCAAAAAACCTTATTGAAGTAAAGGAAGACACCCTGTGATGCTCTGCCCTTGTCTGCCAGGCCAGTCATGACACTGTGTAAAGTGTTGGTTTGGTCAAGCATGGCTTCCTCTTGATGAAGCCACGCTGATTTCTCCCATTAACATTCTTGTCCTTTATGTGCCTGGAATTGGTTTCCAGGTTAGTTGTTCCATCGCCTTCCTAAGTACTGAGGTGAGACTGAGCAACCAGTTGTTCCCTGGGTCTTGCTTCTTGCCCCTGAAAAAAGGACTGGCAGAAGAGCATAAGAGGAGTGGAAGGTTAAAAGGACTGCATTGGAAAATAAGACAATGAAGATTATTGTATCCCAATTACCTGTCATCTACAAGATTGCAGAAATTTATAGTGCCCATACTGGATCTTAGTAATGAGTGTGTCCCTGCTCCTGTAGTGAAAAGATGTGCTTTATAGGTGAAAATATTTGTAAGAGGTTGCAAGGTTAATTCTTTATTTGGCTCCTTAATTTGGCCAAAGGATCTAATACCTGCTGATTGAGGGGTAATGTAAATTAGGTTTTATGGCTTTTTTCATAACAAGGACTCAAGTTTTTTTAGGTAAAAAATTCCGAGTCATGCCATAAAATCAGCTGATCATGTAGAAGATGTAAAAGAATCAACTCCCTGGAAGCTTGTTCTGGCTTCAGTTTCTTTCAGTGATATTTGCAAACTAACTGTTTTCAATAATCTCAGAATAATTGAAGGCAGCAGACATTGCTTGCTTTCAGTAGGTCTCCAACACGATGAGAACCCTGAAGGGTAGTGTAGTGGCCATTAGTGATAACTGTGAAAAACGGCCATGTAGGACCTGCATATCAAAGATGTATTGATGTTCTGCTGTTTGCAAGGACAGTATTTCAGTAGAATGTACTAGCAGCATAAAAATGATTTTGAATGAGAAGCTGTTAATACATGACCTGAAGTAAATATATCTAGAAATTGCTATAACCATGTACTTTGTTCACTAAACCCACATATATTACTAAGAAAATCTTGAATGTCATAAAAAAAATAGTAGCCCCAGTAACCTTGAAGGCTCCACTTGAAAATAAATGCACAAAATTGTGTACCTGTTCCTTCTACTTGCCTTTTTCATATCAGATTCTTAATGCTATTTTTAGTTTACTTAATGCTGCTTAGTCTCCTGTTTTTAATGTGGTCTTATTCCAAAGGGCATAATAAGGAATAGGTTATCTAGTACTGGTGTCAATACTTAAAAATAATTGCTGTGGGATTCAAGGAGACTAGTAATAGAAACGGAGATGAATCTTAGTGCAGCAAGA
The DNA here is from genome assembly GCA_013397155.1 of Irena cyanogastra. Taxonomy (NCBI): domain Eukaryota; kingdom Metazoa; phylum Chordata; class Aves; order Passeriformes; family Irenidae; genus Irena; species Irena cyanogastra. The sequence goes on from VWZV01007732.1 coordinate 101,027, forward strand.
CTCCCAAGCATTTGTCATGCTACCTTGCATCTCTACAAAATAGGGTATTTTGTAGATAAAACACAACACTAAATTAAACAGTACATTTAAGAAATGTCATTGCCTTGTTATGCAGGTTTGTTTCCTGTTGCACACTTCTGAGCTCACTGAGTGCAGTACTTAACATCTTGAGAGGCCACTCTCTACATAAAGCTTAGTCATGAATGAGTCCTGTGGGGGCAAAACTGCTAAAAAGAAATTAAACACCATATTTCTCTTTATGATTTGAAGGAAAATTTTCTAGTGACTCCAGTGTGGCTTCCTTTTTGTTCTTGTCCAACAGTTTCAATGCCTAGTTTATGCCAGAATTGTATGGGCTGGAAGAGGCCTCTTAGGTTCTCTCCTCAACCCAGAAATACGGCATGATCTCTGCTGCAGAACACTGAAGTAAGCCATTGCTTTTTGTTATATCTGCTTCAGGTGGACCACAGTACAGAATCCATGGGACTGAACAGAGAACAAGACTCTCAAGAAGCAGCGTGGTAGTGAGGGTCATTTAGGTATTCTTAAGAGTAATTGTGTGCGTCCAAGTTTCTTGTTCTAACTCATCCCACTGGTGCCAGCCTTAACTAATTTATGCCTAAGTGCAGGTGACTTTAGAGAAGTCCCTATCTGTGAATCATGGCAGACCTTAAGCACCAAACAAATGTCTTCTGAATTTACGCAAGAGCCCTCCTATGTGCCATGAAGCACCTTAAACAGAAATGAAGGCATACCAAATTACAGAATTGATTGAAATCTCAGACAGGAGAATAGGAAATTCCAGGAAATGGTGTTTGTTATGGTGAGAGAATGGGGGTGCAAAATAAATTTGCAGGTAAAATTAAAGAGGAAGGTCTTTTGTTCCAGATAGGTGCGGAATATTGCTTTGTGTGTCTGCTGTTATACAGATAAATTATTGGTAAAAGTTAGGTGACTAATGTGTTTTTTAATTTTTCAGACTGAAGGTTAGAATGTTGGTGAAAACTGTGTAGCTGCAAAGATGTTGAATAGTGCTTTAAGGAGAAAATCTTCTCCAAGGAAACAAATGCAGTATTAAAGGCTAGAAATATTTGATGTACTAATGACCTTGAAAATAATTTTGCAGCTTTTCTTAAAGTAATTTAACGATGAAGTAACCTTAAAATCTATTCGTTTACATACTGACAAGAGGAGTAAAATAGGACAGAAACTTTTGATCAAGAAATAATAGTTATGATTTTGGAAAAGGGCATCTTGAGGGATCATATTTTTATAGAAATTCGTATTTTTATACCTTGTATCTTCATTCTCTTTCTTATTTAGAGAGTGATGAAACAGAAATATGCATTTAATATGTATTGAAAGTGTTTGTTTGACAAAGCGGAGGACCTAAGTAGATTATTCTGCCCATATTTTTAAATTTTTAGTTTAGATAATGAGATCAATTTGCCACAGTAAAAAGTACCAAATTTAAAAAGTGCTATTTGAACTCTTTCTGTTTAGTTCTTCCTAATGTATGCAGAAGTGTTTGACTTCTGTGAAAAGTTTGCATTCAAAACTAACCTGTCAAGCTTTAAATTATTTCAAACTTGTGGTTTTAGGTAGTTATCAGAAATCTAATACAGTATAATGAAAATTTGCACATTTAATATAATTCTAATGGTTTTTCTTTTCAGTTGAAAGAAATCATTCTATATTCAGAATTTTTAAGCTGTTTAAGCAAAAGGAAAAAAAGCCATTTTCACTAAATAAAGGAGCATGTCAGAAATGCTTCATTTTATAACTTCTGTGACCCATAGTGTTTCTTACAGGGACTGAGAAAACTCAAATGTTCAAGGTTTTGTGGCACATTCTGTTTTGAAGTACTCACTGTTAATTCTGATTAGTGTTTATAATAATTTTGTTGGTTTATGGCATCTTTACTGAGATATGGTCAGTTGTAGGAAACTTCATTTTGAGTCGTCACTTTTAAAAAACTCTTGATATGCTATCATGGTTTAGTTTCAAAAAGGATAACTTTTTTGAGTGTTTGGAATTGGTGTGCTATGCTCCAGATTGTAAACACGATGTTGAAAGTTATAATACAGTATAGAATCAGGGAATTAGTGGACTGTTTTCATCAGGCTATTTCCCAAACAGCTGGATCTTGAGCAACATATGTAAAGTCAAACTAAGGATTTTTGGCAAGATGGAGCAAGTATTTCTCTGAGAGATTAGCAAGGGTCACATTATGCGTGGTGATAGCTGCAGGAATGAAGTTTGGTTGATTGGGGCTCTTTGCTGAAGGTTTTCATTGGGGGGTTGCTCATGCCAGAGGAGTGTCTGTAGTGTAACAGGCTTCTGTTCACTTGGGCTGCCTTTGAACACTCTTGAGTTTCCTCACTGCTCTTTATGAACACCAAGCTCCTTACTCTCTATCCCCCTTTTGCAGGAGAGGAAGAAAATAAAGGATTACCTAAACCAAATCTTTGTATGATTGTGTTGAACTTTAAAGCTCTCCTAAATCCAAATACTAAGATTCAGTGACTTCAGCAACCTCAGGAGCCTCAGTGACCCTGTGAAAGCCATGTTATGTATGTGATAAAGGTGTGAGTGAAGCAGGTTCTGTTGGTGTCTGCCCAGTGCCCAGCCTGGCAGTGTCCTGCCACTGTTGTTGAGTAATCTCTTCTAGTTAAAGGCTGTACTCATTGATCAACCAGTCCACTTCATGTTTTTTGTGATAAGTATGGAGCAAAGGCACATTAAATGCACATGAAGAAATGCTTTTGTCATGTCACTACTATTAACCAGTTCGTCTTCGTTTTAGAAATTGATGCTTTGGTGGATTCAGGGGATTAGCCTGTTACTGGTGTGAGAAGAACTATAAACAGATTTATGGAGTAATTTTCATAATCAAATTTCACATCAATACCATCATACATTTTGAAGTCTCTGGTCAAGAAAAGACTAGGAATTCCCTTTTCAGAAGGGAATTGTTATTAGCATTCAGGTTTATAAAGGAAAAGGTCATGAACTCAGGTTGCGTGCATCGGTGCTCACCATCTCTAAATTGTGCATGTTCTGCAGATGTTCTTTGCAGAAAGGCAAATTGATGTCGGTAGTATGCTTCTAATTTTTAAATTTAAGCTTTTAAAAACTTTATTTTTTACTCTTTAATGCTGCAGAACCCTATCGTTTGGTTGCTGAAATGAGTTGATAAATTATAGACAGCTTTTTGTCTACTGCATGATACTCAGTGGTTCACCTTAAGACTTCCGTTTATTTTAAGCTCAAACTTAGCTTTATTTAAAAATTTAGTACCTACCAGTGAAAGTACAACAATAATTTTTTACAGCCATGTGCCATGTCCCTTTTGACCATAACTGCCACATACTTCATTACAAATCAAATTTGTTATGATAAACAAATATGGAACAGGACTTTTACTTCTGATACTGAAGCAGCACCTTTAATGAAATTTTTTTAAGCACTCAGTCTTTTCAGACATGTTACTTGTGTTTATTTTTTTTCCCCTTACAAGCCACAGAAGAAAGAGGATCAGCAATCAGAAGCTAAAGCAAGTCCAAAAAAGTCATCAGAACCCACTATTGACCTTTTAGGACTTGGTAAGCAATACATATTTGCTTGGTTTTGAATCAAACATAGATATGTAATTTTATATTTTAATAGATATACTTTTATTTTTTTCTGTGATTACTGAAAGATTAATATGAAAACCATAAGATTGCGTGCATGAATTTAAAGCTATAACAGAAAATGCCATTGAGATGTGGGCATATTACTACTTATGTTTTGCTAGGGAGAGTAATGAGATCCTGTGGGAAGGGGAAGTTATCAAAGTGATCTTCAAAGGCCTTGTGGATTGCAGTATTTCATTGTTTATTGTACAAGTGTACTTTTTAGTGAAAATGCAGAGGTCATCTGAGTTATGCGTCTGTAAAATACATTATATCATACATTTCCTATATGAAAAGAATGGTAAGCTGTCAGAGTGCAGCTAACTAATACTTTGTAAAACTTAATATAGTGGACATTTCAGTGTTCTGTACAGTCTGCAACCATCATTCATTTTTATCTAATCCACCTTTTGTTTTCTGACTGGCAGGTAACTATGGGCTTGTCCTGTAAATAAAGTAGCTTCTAGTAAAATAATTTAATTGGCACTGTCTACCTATACTGTTGTGTATAGGCTATTCTCATAAAATATGTCTTTCATTTATCTAGTGTTGCTCTAAATTTGTTTCTTCCATTTGATGGAATCTTGAAACATAAATGGAAGAATAAAATATTACAGTATTTTTATTTTCTTTTGAAATTCAGTGTTAGGAAAATCTTCTGCAAGTTGCAAATGGATATTAAGAGTGTTCACTTTCTATCCATGGAATGGTTACTCTTAATTTTCTACATGATTTCTATATCATATTGGAGGAGGCTAATAAGTCTTTTAAAGGTAGTCCTAAAAACTTCACTTTGTAGAAGAGTGTTTTGGGTTTTTTTTAATTTTTTGTTTCAAGGTATGAATAATGTAACAAAACACGTAAATGTTTTCTCTGTTTTAAAGTTCACACTCTCATCCAAAATGCGTGTTTTTTTCCCTCTGATGTAGTGCTAACTGTAAAGTACCATTTTTGCATGAGTTATGTGTATGTTGTCCATATCTCGTTCCAAGTAATTGCTACTATAGGCATGCAAATCTTAATTAACACTGTAGAATGAATGTAGAATGAGCCTATTTTAAAAAAAAGTAATTTAGACTTGATGAAAAGCTGATTCTTCTTTATTTTCCTTTAGCAGACCAACAACCTAATTAAAACCTAAAATTTAATCAATTCATGGTTTTGAGATTGCTAGTCTTTCGTATTCTGTTGGTCATGATTTGAAAAGTGTCTTGGTAACACTGTTTTATGATACAGTAATGAACTCAGATTACATTGGCTAACTTGAGATGTAATGTGCAATGAAAATAGTATTAAAATTGGTGTTCAACAGCTCTGCTTCTTCAGTGAGATATAAAAAGGGCACAGTTTGTAATATGTGTGTTAAAACCCCATAATTTTAGAGGAGGGAATGCTTAAAGATCTTTTAAATAACAAATTGAAAAGCAATGTAATAAGCCAGTAGCACTTGGAATCCGCTGAGCTGCAAATGAGATACGTGTTAATGAGAGCAGACCTGCATATTTCATTTGAAGAGTTGTCTTTTAATTAGCACCTGCAATAGAAGACTTCCGATAGTATTAAAAGAGAGGTCACCTCAACCAAATATATCATAGAACCATAGAGTAGTCCAGGTTGGAAGGGACCTCAAATGACCTTCTGGTCCAAGGAGTCCATGGGAAGGAGTGTAGAGATTATCTAGCATTCTATCTGGGCACACAGCCTGCAAACCTCCAGTGATGGAAACTCTGCCATATCTGTGGAGTTGTTCTAGTAATTGATCTCACGGTAAAAAATTTCTTCCTTACATTGACAAACTTGTACCTGTTGCCCTCTGTCTTCTCCGTGTGGCTCCATGTGTTTTGAAGAGAGCGGCTGTGTCTTCTTCATAGCTGCCCTTTAATACTGGCATGCTGGGGTGAGAGTCTTCCTGAGCCTTCCCTTCTCCAGGGAGAAAAGATTGACCTTCTCCAGTCTGTGTCTGTCTTGAATTGTGGGAGCCAGAACTGGACACAGACTGCAGGTGAAGCCTGGGAAGTGCTGAGTTGATTGGGATGATCACGTCTTTGCCTCAGCAAGTAACACCCCTGTGGATACATCCCAGAATTTCACTCACCTTTTTTGCTGCGGTGATGCACTGCTGATTAAAATGTTTCATATGTCATATCAAATAATATTAAAATGGATATGATTGCTTAGCTTGTTCTTCTTCCTGAGCAGACAATTTCTAATGAGGATTTATTCTCTTAGGACTTAATTTCTGCAAGTGAAGAATAGTATTAGCTTTTAGTAGGGCAGCTCAAAATCACTTGTGATAGCAGGTTAAGTAATTTTAATGGATCAGAATTCATGCTAGAATAATTTTTGCTTTCAGAACAGCCCAGCTTCTTCGCCAAGTATTTTCTTGAGTAACCCTCACTGCTAGCTTTGGATATGGTGTTAGTCTCTGGGTCATTGTTCTTTTTGTCTCAGTTGGTTTTGCATTAGTGACCTCGTCAGAAGGTAAACTCTCTTAGATAGGACTTATCCTATGAAAATTGTAGATAGACAGTTTTCTAAAAGGAAACTCCGTTTTGCTTTTCGTTACAAATTGCAGAATTTTCAAGAAAATATGCCTTGGTGAATTGTAGTTTTAAATCTTGTAACAGGAGATGAGGCATAATATCCTCAGTGACAGTACTACCACACTTGTGTTTGTTCTGAGCCCTTTTAAATAGATCTGTGTGGTTCCCTTGATTTCCTGATCAGAGGGTTGTTATTGAGATGCTGTTTAGATACTCACTTTTTGATGATGCTACAACAGTTGTGGGCTTTGGCTTTTTGATTCAGAATAGATTTTAGTTCAGAACTCCACGTAGAGAAAGGTGTGGAAGTGGACATGTAGAAGGTAAATATTGTTATGCTCTCTACAAGCAGTAGTGTTAGTGTTCTTGCTGTGCAACCCCAAATTCCTTCCCTCTCTTTGCAAGCAGTGGGAAATAACAGCTTGTTTCTGTAGGCCGAGCCTGAAGCTGCATTTTTAGTCATCTCTACAATTATTTGGATCTTACCCATGCTGGAAGAATGCCCTGTTGAAAATGTGGACACCTAAAATTGACACTAAAATCAATAATACAGGATTTTATAAAATGATTTTTTAATAGGATAATTATAGGATAATTTTAATAGGATAATTATATCTTTGCTTTAAGTCACAGTGTGTAAACCGCAGTTCTTCCGCACTTAAATGATTGGTGGTGTTGTATTTTCATCTCTCTAGTGTTAACCTTGTGCTCTGTGTTCTTTTTTGGTTTTTATTTTCCTTGCAAGATAGATGTCTCCATTTATGCCAGGTTGATGTAAATGATTTCTTAATAATTTGTAAAAAATGCTGTGATAGCTATATACAAATAGAATATTTGTCCATTCCATTGTCCATGGAATATTGGAATGTTACACAGGCAATTTGTGATCATTGTGTTTGCCAAGGTGTGCCACTTGGAAATTATTTCTACATATAGAGGAAAGAAAGGAAAAAATAGTATTTTTAAATTATATTACCTTACAGAATTACCAGAAAGAAGAAAAGTGCATTTTGCATATTTTGCATCCTTTGCCGTGTTTAGATGCCCACGTCCTAAAATAAACAATTTCATAGTCTGGATTAACCAGTGTAGTTACAATTAATAACTAGAAGGAAACAGATTTATTATGTTGCTATTTACTGAATTTGATGTGTGGGGCATTCATCTAGCATGGTTGATGGTAAAATACCATATGCTAAAAGCTGCTTAACTGCTTCTGCATGGGAAATATTCTCTGAAAGAGTTCTCTGAAATTTTGAGAGGTTAATCATGATATGAAACGTAGCTGTATGCTGCATATCTGAAAAATATTTTTTGTCAGGATTGTTGGGTAAGTACAAAGCAGCATAGTTGGTCCTAAGTCGGAAAGTTGCATTTAAGAAATAGTAAAGATACATTTGTAAGTACATAAATATCATATATGCAAATATAGATCATAGACTCCTAGAATCATAGAAGAGTTTGGGTTGGAAGGGACCTTTGAAGGTCATCTAGTCCAACCCCCCTGCCATAAGTAGGCACATCTTCAACTAGACCAGGTTACTCAGAGCCCCATCCAACCTGGCCTTGAATGTTTGCAGGGAAGGGGCAGCTGCCACCTCTCAGGGCAACCTTTCACAACCCTCATTGTGAAAAATTTCTTTCTTCTATCTAGTCTGAATCTATCCTGTTTTAGTTTAGAACCATTACTCCTTGTTGTGTCACTACAGACCCCAATAAAAAGTCTGTCCCAATCTTTCCTGTGGGTCTTTAGGTACTGGAAGGCCGCAATAAGGTCTCCCTGGAGCCTATCTTCTCCAGGCTGAATAGCCCCAACTATCTCAGACCTTCCTTATAGGAGAAATCCTTCTGGTCACCTTCATGGCCTTTCTCTGGACCTGCTGCTTTTTCCCTTCTGCAAAGGTTTTAGCAGTAAATAAAATTTTACTAATGCATTAAATAATTCTGCAATAATTCTGGCCAGACAGACCATATTTGAATCTTTGCCCCAGATTTTTGTTGGAACTATTGACCTATTTCTCTCAGTTCTGCCTTTCTAGTAATTTGGTGTAAAAAATAATCATATGCATATTCTCTCTATTGAAAGTCTTGGTATGGCTGTCATAAATGATTATATATATAAAAATACGTGTCTGCTTAGTAACAAAGTTCTTGTAACAGATTGGTCCATAAAAAAGAGTTTCAGAAAGGGAGAGTTTAAGATCAGATCTGCTTTTTCACTGTTTCCTCTCCTGCTGTCCCTTTGAAGCCCTTCTGCTGGTCTTTCTCACTACTGGTGCAAATAAATATACCAAGGGTTGATGATGTATATGAAAGCTATGATGCATATGAATAACAGAAGGCAGCACTGAATTGGAAATTGTCATGTCTGGGATTAATAAAATGTATATGGAAAAAGAGCTGTAAAGGTAAACTTCATTGGAACCCTTCACTGTGTTATTAAGTACCTCCTGGTAAATAGTTTTTGGTTCTGCTATCAAACTGAAACAAGACTTCCTGATCTGAAATCAGAGGCATTGTCTGCTTTTATAGTGTGGCAGACTGTAGTCATATATTATGTGTAATATTGTCGTAAACTGTTCTAAGAAGAGAAGTTTTGGAACCACACCTAGGAGCAAGGGTGAAGAACAGCATCTATTGACTCTTCACGTTCCCCTCTCTGACTGAGCATGGAAGCTCTGCTTTGCATCTGCTCTCATTGCAGTGGTTTTTGCAACATCTAACATTTCATTCCTAGCTATGGATGTGTTCTCCAGAAAAGTGATGGAAGTGCTGTTTCTCAAAAGCTGATTGCTTCAGAGTAATCCTGTGATGGCTGAAGCTATAAATTTCTCAAAATACTCAGACAGGCCCATGTAACTTAATCTGATGTTTACCTGTTCCCTGGGAAGGCTACAGCTGTGTTTCCTTCTGTCATATACACAGCACCTCTTCTAATCAGGTTTTAAAGGTCAGTGGCACAAGTTGAATGAACAGTGATATATTTAGAATAAATTAAAACTGAGAACTCAGCTGAAGTATCTTTCTTATATTAGAGAAATATTTTAAAATGGGAAGGGAAAAGAGGAAATGCATCCTAATCCATGAACTCATGTTTTGAAGTTGAGACTGTCCATAATCTCTGTATAAGAACTGTGAATTATGATGTTGAAAAACAAGACTGTATGTGCCTGCATGCAAATATATTTAAATGGAAACACTAATATTGCTACAAGTAATAAACTGGAGTGAAAACACTGTTAGGTTTTTTCTATATTCTGAAACTTAGTTCTTTCAGTAGGGAAGGGGGAAGGTTTTTGGAGTTTCTTTTTAATACATATAAATATTCCAACCACTACATTTTGAGAAATCAGTAGAACAGGATCATCTATTAATACTATTCATACAGGCTTAAAACAGTGTTGTAAATAGTAATTCAAAACGTCTGGTTTCTGCACCAGTGGAGACAGGGAGGTATTTATTCAGTAAGAGATGAAAGGCATGTGCATTACCAAATAACATTCTTACAGAACAAATCTAGCAAAAATCTGAGTTTTCATAATATTAGTTTATAAGCAGCATATTAAATACTTGAAAAATACTGTATTTTTGTAAATGAGTTCTGTCATGACTGTTCTAAATATGTGAAGTGCTTGTTTCAGTAAATGATTGCATTTAAATTTGCAGTCTTCTATGTTAAGCACCTTTACATTCAGGAAATCTAAACTACTTTGGAATATGACAAGAAGGCCTTTTTTTTTAAAATACATGTGCTTGACTGAGAAAATGAGAACATTAAATTATTAATTCCTGGCAGTCCTTTTGCTTGGAAATTATGCACAGTTCATTCCTAAATTTATCTGAAACAGTGAACCTTTGGGGAGATGTTTTTGGAACTGCCAGTCTGCAGAATGACCTCAAAAGAAGCTTATGCTTAAATGATCAGTACATTTATTTACACACATCTTAAAGCACTAACGTGCATCAAATGGTGCAGCAGATTACAGGTATGGTCATTTTGCTGTCCACTGGCTTCCATTCATCAGAAATAAGGGAAACAGGAGACCTTTGCATTAAGGTGTAAGTAGCTCTGTCATAGTCATAGCTGAGTTTGTAACTTTGCTTTTGGGAATCATTGCAACAGCAGTCCCTCAGCAAAGTCAAATCACAGAAGAGTGATAAAACTGACTGAGATGGGTACTTCACATTCCTCAAGCCACTCACTTTTTACTCTGCTTAGAAGATCTAGTAGCGTCAGCTCATATTCCCATGGCCACTTCTCCTTCATGGAAGGCAGACAGAAATGAGAAGGCATCTGTCATGATTTGACCCCAGCTGGCAACTAAGCCCCACACAGCCACTTGCTCACTCCCTCATGGGATGAGGATAAAAGTGAGAAAACTTGTTGGTTGAGATACAAATAGTTTAACAAGTAAAGCAAAACCTGTGCATGGTAGTAAAGCGAAACTAGGAATTCATCCTCCACTTTTCATGGGCAGGCAGGTGTTCAGACATCCCCAGGAAACTGGGGCTCCATCATCTGTAACAGTGACTTGGGAAGACAAATGCCATCACTCCAAAGGTCTTCCTCCTCCTCCTTCTTCCCACTGCTTTATATTCTAAGCATGGCATCATGTGTTGGGTATGGAATATCCCTTTGATAGTTGACATCACTGTCCTGGCTGTGTCCCCTCACAACTCCTTTTGCAACCTCAGCCTCCTTACTGGTGGAGTGGGGTAGAGGCCAAAAAAGTCTTTGACACTGTGCAAGCACTGCTTGTCAATAATGAAAACATCCCTGTGTTATCAACTATTTCCAGCACAAATCTACATCAGAGCCCCATACTGGCTACTGAGAAAAACATTAACTCGATGCCAGCCAAAACCAGCAGAGCATCTGTGGGTGATGGTCTTCTGAGTGGATTGTTTCAGAATGCAGTCTTACAACATTAGTAGCACTGTACTATTTTCAGTATACTGTACTTTAGGGTTTTTGGAATACTTTCCCTCCTGTGATGTATTAACAGCTGTGCCAGTTGTGGCAGTGTTTCTTTTGCAGAGAAAGTTTTGACTTAATTCAGCTCTCATTTGTTCTACCAGAAAAGTCTGATTTCTGCCCTGAGATTGGTTAATTTTAGACTTAACTTCTTCTATTGCCTATAAAAGCTTCCTCAAACTTGCTGTTAGGACTATTCAGTCGTTATAAAGTTCAGCAGAATCTAGAGTTACCTCTGTATTTGTCAAGTTCTATGTAATGGCAACCTATTTGTGATATGCTTAGGTATAAATTTATTAGCCAATTCTTAATGCCTTTTTCTTGAGCAGTTTGAAATCAAAAGAGAAGTGGTTGCTCTGTTCCTTAAAAGCACTTCTGTGATATTTTTGCCCCCGTATCTTTTAAAGTACTTTAATGCAAATTCTCTTTAAGGCATAATTCTTTTTTTGTCATGCATGCGTCCACTTCCACCTAGATCAGTAATTGTGTTCATGTGTTAAAGTGGCTTGCAGACACCAAGGCTCAGAACAAGAGCTGTAGGTTCTTATGGATTATTAGCTCAATGTACCTGGCAGGTGCTCATACAGAGCTATAGAATAAAGTCTAGGCAAAGTACTTTCAAAAAAGCACAAGAATGGACCTTTTCCCTAGTGCAAAGTCTATTTATGTACTATTAAGTGAATTAGCATATCAAGAATAACCTCATGGATTCTAAAATGCAAATTTTAATTCCGGAGCACAGGTGAGTGTATTTTGTCTGATACACGGCTACCAAATTTGGACCTTCTCAGTAAGATGTCTATTTAAATTCTTACTAAAAATGTTGGTGTGCAGAGACTCCTGAAAAATGAGTAGTGTGTACTGCTAAGTTGGGGTGGTTGTCCTTAGAGATGTTTTAAGTGGTTTTTCCTGTCATTGATTGTTCTTTCTTTGGTTTTTTTCTGAAGGACAGTAATGTGCCATCTTCTTGAGGAAAGAAGTCTTTACAAAATCTGAACAATATTGCAGTCTGAAAAATATCTTAGAAATTGAGCACATCTTTGATGGGGACAGGGTAGGAGGGAATAGACAGCTTTAATTATTCTCATGGTGTTAAGATATTAATATTTTTCACTTCAAAAGTGATTCTGTTGCTTTTTTAGATGGTCCAGCTGAAGCATCTGTTACAAATGGAGGCACTTCTGCTGTCACAGCACTGAATGATGACCTGGATATCTTTGGCCCAATGATCTCTAATCCTTTACCAGCAGCTGCGGTACCTCCTGCTCAGGTAAAATTTAATAAGTGTGTTTAGTTATATGTATGTGTAAATATGTGCATGCACGTGTGTATTTTCTTTCATGGAGTTGTTCATTCACACAGAAGGAATGCACACTTCTCAGCACATCTTGAGCACCTCATGACTGGAGATGCTTAAACTGTAACACTGTTATTTTTCTCACCTCTTCGAACTTGCGCACTGCTTGGATGTAGAAGCAGATGGTGTGGTCTTTTCTTCTGGTTATCCAGCTAAATTGGATTCTCTCTTACCCTGGTGATGGTAGTAATGTTTTCTTTTCATTTATATTCTTTTGTCTTGTTCTTTATTTAATAGGTATTGCTGAATGTAACTTTATGTTCTCAGGTCATTGGGCATCAAGTCATCCTTTTTAAGACCTCTTATTGCTTTGTGGTGCTCACATTTAGGAAAGGCTGCAGCAGATGCTTCTCTCTTAGACCTGCTAAAAATTCAGGGTCTGAGGTTTCATACTCAAAATCAAGAACAGTTATCAAGAAAAATTTATATTGCTAGCTGGGCTGTCTTTTGTATCATATTGGAACTTGCATGTCTTGCTTTCCTCAAGGGAGAGTGGCATAACTCCTGCACCTGGCCTGCTCCTTCTTATAGCTGTGATAGTTTGGAAGCAAACCATCACCATGCCTGTTGTAGCCTGGAAAGGCAGCTTTGGGACACACAAAGAAACTGCTTGAAGCTGCAGCTCTCCTAAAGTAGCTGTACGACTCAAAGAGCAAGGTGTTGGTGATGGTCATGTGCAGACTTCTTAACCCATACTGACTTCTGAGAGGGAGGTTTTGGATTAGTGGTGGGCTAACTTCCCCATCTGAGGCATCTTGTTAAGGTCATTTAGAAGCTTATTTTTGTGTAGGGCTTTCTGTCACACTCTGCTGAACCAGAAGGAATTGTGTGTATTCTTTTATTTATGATTTTGGGTCATGTGATCTGTTTAGTTTTCATTGTATGTACAATAGAAGGGATAATGGTGAAAAGGAATTCTGAGTGCCTTAAAGCATATACGTGTTATTCAACAGATTTTATTTGTTATCCTTTACTCTCCATTTCCCTGTCTGCTGCTGAGGGCTGACTTTGTGCAACGTGCTAGACAGGGTTTCAGAGACTGAAACCACATTTCTTTTTAGACATAATGCTACAGATAGAACAAGCTTCCCACCATGCATTAAGCTACCCATAAGCAGTGAGGGAAATAACTTGTATATTTGCATTTAGATTTGGATGTGTTAGCTAAAATTGCAAAGGAAATTGTTGGTGTAGATTTTCTTATCACTCGTGGAAGTCTCTGGTCAAAGTACCAGAACAGCAATATTTGAGTGCTTGTCTACTATTCTAATGCCTTATGTCAAAATTGATCCCTGTAGAGCTAGATGTGAAAAGTAGTAACCCCTTTCTACCTTCCCTTAGTTTTTCATTTATTACATTTGTATTACATTACAAATCTACTCATTTGTAGATTGAGTAAATTCAAATCTAGAATTGTGAAGTTTTCACTTGGCCTCAAAATAGATGGGCCAGTGATAGTATTGTACATAATGGGTCGCACAGAATTCTGGTTTTCCCCCTTTCCAGCCCTTCTGAAGTTGGAAATGATGACTTCAGTATGTAGTTACTCTGTGCCCAGGAGAAAAGAGCAGTCTGAGAAAGAAGAGAAGAGCCTTCTTTTGTTTCTATTCCTTAGACATACGATGTGACCTGCTGGTTAAATAATTAGTTAGAATGCAGGAAATCCAAAAGATGGTTAAAAATTTATGAGTAAAGAAAGCAAAGTGAGGGGTGATGATCACCCTAGTTGATGATGACTAGTAATGGGTTAAATAGTGGAGTAGCTGCTAAAGCATACTGAATTAAATGTATATATTACATTTTAAATGCATTTCTGTGATGAAGATTTGGTCATTGGACCTTTTGTTAGAGGAATATTTTGATATGTTGTTCATCTTTATGCTAGTTTCTAGACTAAGTATGGTATTTACTAAATTGATTAAAAAGTGTTAGAAAGGACAATACTATTCTCAATATCTGGTATCACCTTGTTTATATACTAGAGAGCATGAATATATTCGCTTGCTGTAAACAAACCTGTCCAGATTTGTAGTGACATTTTTATTTCTTCTGAGTGCTGTAGTCAGGAGGAACAAACAGAACTTTCAGCAAGCATTTTTTTATCAAGCACACGGTCCTTATTGTGTATTGCAAGATTTAATTCTTGGTTATCCTCCATTTTTAATCAGTAATCTCAAAGAAAATGTAATGTAATCAGATAATCTACAGATACGAGACAGGAAAACGGGTAGGTAGCAGAAGACAGGTTTCTGATGGTGATTACGTGGGTTGCTTGCTAAAGTGGAGCAAAGAGAATATTATTCTGTTTTCCTTGAGGATTATCAAGACCTTGCGTGCGTCTGTTTCAGGATGGTGGTGTCTAGCCTTGGAACTGGGGCAGGAGTTGCCTCTTATTCAGCAGTGCTATGAGTATTTTGTAAGATCTTTCACCTTGCAACATGGATAAAAGTTGTATGGGATTCAGAGAAGAGTTAGGGTGCCTTTTTATGACAGAGTTTAAGGACTTTCTTGAAGTAAATAGGAGGTGTGATTATAATGTGAAATTATTTTGTGCGAGGCTGTAACTGGTGAAGTGGACATGAACTCAGATCAGCAGTTGAGTAACCCTAACATTCAGTTCCTGTGCTTGAAATTGGAAAAATTAAAGTAGAAGTCCATGGCCAAACCTTAACTTGAACTTGTTTGAATATCTCTTAACAGAATGTATTGAAAATTTTAAAAATGAAGTAGAAGAAAGGGATCAAATGTGGAATAGCATGGCTTGCTTTCTCACTGAGATATTTACCATTATGTTCTGCATTGTAGGTGTGTCTGAGAGGTGCCACAGTGGGATTTGAGAGCTTTTGTTCTGAGAAAGAAGGAACTTTATTGGTGCTTCTCAAACTGATCTGTATGACCCTTTAGTTTTCCCAAGATTACTTTTCTTCTCTATTTTAACCTGAAAGGCAGCATTTAATGTTAAATGCACTCTGTTTTATGGCACTGTGGAGCACAGAAATGTCTGTTTGAATGTTTTATTATGAGACTGAAGCATCATGATGTCTGCAAAACTTAGGATTTATGTCCATTGTCATAGCCAAGACGTGTTTTTCAAGTGAAAACAAAAGCATTGGTTTTTCCTTTTTCAAATGTGACTTGAGCATTGATGATCATGAGTACTTTGACTCTGCTTTCAGATATGTATCTTTATCACAATTTTCAAAAGCATTTAAAATGTTTCTTCTCACTGTTCTGTATAGCTTGATGCTATTATGCAAACTATTGAATTTGTAAAGGACTGGTAAAGAACAACGTGACAGAGTAATTTGTGCAGAATTTTGCCTATTAGCAAACTCAGGGGCGTTTAAGAAGTTACCTTGAGGAGCTCCTACAGTAGAACTAGATAAAAGGCATGTGCTATAAATTATACATTATTCATGGGCACAGAAAGGGAAGAAGAATGTTTCATATGTTTAATGATGTTTTTCCATGTGAAGTGGGCATAGCTAAATTATAGGTATTAGAATAGGGTGTGTTGCAAAATATTGTATAGAAACTGAGCAAAGGTCTATCATTTTTATCTATACTTAAAACAATTTCCTAAATTGTTTCAGCCAGATGTTAATTTCAAAATTTGTATGGTATGTCTTCCTGCAAAAGTGTGATTTCATTCTTCAGTGAAATTTGTAGGGAGGAAGAGAAGGGGAAAACTGTGAGGTATTAAGTTTGGAAGTATTAATTCAGTGAAATACTTAGTATCTGCCTTTCTCCAAGCAGGATACTCAAATCTAGTCAACTTAAACTTTCTTGGATTTTGTGTGATTTGAATTATACTGTATTGGGAGCTGAGAATCAGTTCAGTGGCTACAAAAGTGTATTTTCATAGAGATGGTGTCTGTTTTTCATTATTAATATCTGAAAAACTTTGGTGATGTATTTTAGTTAAAGAGATACTTATAAATAGTTATTTTTCCCTGAGGTCAGGTGTGTGTACCTAGATGGTTGCCATAAATTGACAGACAAGCTTCAACTTATTAATGAATTTTGGTGATGTTAATGTGTCAAAGTCCTCAGATTTTATGTAAAAATGTGTTGTTTCAGAAATGTATCACGAGTGTTATTTAAGCAGGGTGTTACTGGAGAGCTATGTAGTCCTATTCCAATACGATCAGTTGAAATGCTTGTGGCTTCTGCTTATGTTTGCTTTACCCCTGACTATATTTTCAGGTATCTGAAAGCAAAAGTTTCATTCTTTCAAATGGAGTTAGAGCAATTCCAAATGTGACTACAGGCTGGGCAACAAGTTGAGAGCAGGCCTGCATGGAGAGACTTGGGGAGGCTGGTGGGTGCAGGTCTGAATATGAGCTGGCAAGGTGCACTTCCAGCCTGGAAGCCCAGCAGTATCCCAGGCTGCATCAGAAGTGTGACCAGCAGGTCAAGGGAAGTGATTCCCTGACTCTGTTACACTCTCATGACAGCCTTACCTGCAGTGCTGCATCCAGCTCTGGGGCTTCCAACATAGGAAGGACATGGACCTGTTGGAGCAGCTCCAGAGGGGGGCCACAAAGATGCTCAGAGGGATGGAGCACTGCTCCTGTGAAGTGAGGCCAAGACAGTTGGGGTTCAACCTGGAGAAGAGAGAAGGCTCTGAAGGCACCTTATAGTGACCTTTCAGTATTTGAAGGTGGACTACAGGAAAGATGAGGAGGGGCTCTTTTTCAGGGAGTCTAGTGACAGGACAAGGGAAAATGGTTTCCAACTGAACAAGGGTAGGTTTAGATTAAATATTAGGAATAAGTTCTTTACTGTTAGGGTGGTGAGACTCTGAAACAGGTTGCCCAGAGAAGTTGTGAATGCCCCCATCCTTGCCAGTGTTCAAAGCCAAATTGGACAGGACTCTGAGTAACCTGATCTGGTGAAAGGTGACCTGCCCATGTCAAGGGGCTGGAACTTAATGATTTTTAAGATCCCTTCCAACTCAAACCATTTATGAATCCATGATTATACTCTCTTTGGTGCTTTAAATGCCTTAGGTGCAGCACAGTGAAAGAGCAGGCATCACTCCAGAACCAGAAGGAGTCAGCTGAACAGAGTCAAAATTTATTTTGAGTTCTAGAGAAGGGAAATCTGAAGAAGGAGTTGGAAATGGCACTGCAGGGAAGATGAATGTTTTCAAACCTAGACAAAGATGATTGCAAAGGAAACTTATTGCTTGTTGTGAGTACTGGACATGCCACAAAAAATAAAGATGAATTTTTAATCTTATTGTAAGGTTAATTATGTTCTTGGATATGATCTGAGAAAGTGATAGAAATCGTAATATATTTCAGATATTGCTGATAATTCCTAAAAGCAAGAGAACAGATGAGATTTTTTAGTGGTTATTTTTCTTTGTGAACTGAATATAGTTGAGTGCTCATTTCCTCATTAGTTATTAACAGTAAATAACAGTTGATTATTTTTAATGGAACTGGGTAGATGTCTAAAAACAAAATATGCAAAATTGAAACAGGAAGAGTTGAAATAAACATCAAGTCCATTTACAGTGCAAAGGTAAAAAGGGTAAGAATTCTATATAGAATTTAAGACCTTAATAATGTACTTGCTTGCATAGTACCTTGCTTACGTAAGAACAATTATGTGCTAGGCTGTATTTTCCCTATGCAAGTAGCTCTTCCAGTCAGCAGGGAGAAATTGAAAATGTTGTGTGGGGGTATTATTTATCACCGTACAAATGGATAACAGTAGAGGCCTGACTTTTCTACAGGCCATCCCTGCTTTCCTAGATAGCAGCCAGAGCCAGAGACATGCAGGTAGCAGGAAAGTGCACATGCACTTTTTTCTCACCTGCAGTCCTTCTCTCAGCTCCATGTGTCCCACCATTCACTTCCCTCTTTCATTTCCTCTGTTGCTACCTCTCTTTCAATTTGTAGGAAAAATTCTGTTGCACTAATATCATGAAACTGCTTATCAGTATGATCCTTAAGCACCTGGTGAGCATTTAGGTTTAGCATAATGACTGTCTGAGAGTACTGTGTGTAGGAAAATGATTGTAGGAATGCCAGGTGTGTTTTTACAGAGGTCTTGGGTAGCATGACAATGTTAGAAATACAAAAATCATGTCAGTGTTGGTTGTTTTTTGACTTGGATGCCACCTGCTGTTTTCTTGCCATGTATTTTGCATTACCTTCCATTTATTCAGCTGATGAGCACTTCAGGGAGTGCTTGTCCAGTGCTTTGGCTCCTTTGAGGATCTTCCAAAACCAAACTGAATGAAGAGACATTAAATGAACATTTAATCTTAAATTGTAAACATAACATGATCAGACCTCCAGCTTTCCAGCTCTGCCTTCTAGGGAAAAGCAAACCCCTTTCCTGCTGCCTGCAGGGAAGCAAGGCAGCAGAGGGGAAGCCCCCTCAGTTCACCCACTTGCTCTGCTCCTGTGTCCTCCTCCCTGCAGCCTGCTGAGCATGGCTGTCACACAGGGGCTGTCCTAGGCAGGCAGCACGGGAGATCTGTGACAGCAGGGAACTGTTCAGTAATGGGCCTTCCCGGGTGTATCCACAGGGAAACAAGTACCTGCTGTTCAGGATGGGCTTTTACCTGAATGTGCTGTGAAGTCTGATACTGACATTTTTAAAGATTGGTTATGTCACACCGATAAAGAATTGTCTCAAACAGGACTTCCTACTACCCACTTAAATAAAAATTGATTTGTTTTGCAATCAGAAATTATTGTGAGAAGGAAGAGGAAGAAGCTTTTTTAGTATGTACAGAAAAAAATGGATAATTTAATTGTACACTGGTCAGAGAGATTTCACAGGTATTTTTCTGTTGCTTTCACTGTCAGCCCACTCCTGGTTGCCCACTAAGTCCTGTTGGCTTTGGCCCAAATTGGCTGTAGTATAAATGCAGGTTTTTCACTTTCCAGAAAGTTCCCTTTTTTTTGGTGTTTTCTCTTCCCTTTCTACAGCACTTTTGGAAATTTTTCACCATCAACTATATGAATCTGCAGTCCTTTCTTTTGCTGACGTCTGGCAAATTTAGCTGGTAACAGAATTATTCTGCGGGTTTTTTTTGGTTGTCCCCTAATCTATGGCACTGCCTTATGCTAGAGGTTTTAGCACTTCAGAAGTCATACACTTGTTGTGTTTTTTGCAGCTGCATATTGAACATTTGTATTGTGTTGTTTGTAACAAATCCAATGTGACCATAGTGGACTTTTCAGGGCTTAGTCAGCAGCACACCAGAAAAAGCAGCAGATCGGAGATAGTTGCTTTAAGGAAGATGATAGTTGTGTTCCATATCTGTGTGTTTTGTGGTGTCCTTTGTCTGCTAAACTAGGGTATGGGATCTCAATAAACAGACCTGGTTACATGTTGAGTTCATTGACAGTGGTATTCCAAGGAAGATTTTCCTTCAGTGTGGAAAAGAGTTGAAAGTCACTCAAGCTGTGAGTGCAATAGGTATATGCTAAACAGTTGGGGATCATTTAGCTGGACTAAAATAAGGCCATAGTTTAAGTATGATTTGCAGTCCTACCTCTTTCACTGTGCATGCAGTGATTTGCATTAGAAGTTCCCAGTGATAACAGGATGAGTTGTGTATTTTAAGGAGTATAACAAGAACCCATGTATCGTCTGGTTCCCTGAGAAAGCCCCCATACAGAACTGTATAGGTATGAACAGCAACATAACAGCATCCAGATACTGGATGTAATTTGCTTGTAAAACATTCTATTGCAAGAGCAATACAAAGCCTGCAGCTTGCCTGTATTTTAGTTTTTCATTTGTAGTTTGCAGTAAGTTTTAGATAATTATGCTTTCTCAATAAGTGAAACATGCTTAAAGAACTCTAAGCCAATTATACACAATGCATTTTAGAAATTTTATTACTTGAAGTTGATAACCAAAATTTTGCCTTTTCTCCAAAGATACATTTCAAAGCACTTAATCTTTTGTTTTAGCTCTTCTCTAATCTATTCTGCCTATGAGAGGATTAATGAGATGTGAATTTTAATCTCCTTATTGATTTCCTAATTATTTTTCGTAATCTAACTCCAGCTCTTGATTTATGCTTCTCACTGACGAAAAATGTAGAAGCAACAGGAATGAATAATCTGTATGTGTACGTCCTGAAGCTGGTTGAGGATTTAGTTTTCTTTGTTTTGTAACCTCCATCTGCTCTGATGTCTTTCCATATTGCCTGTACTGCTTTATTCTGTCTTTAGTCATACCACATATTTTTAAGTTCTCGTTCACTTCAATTTACTTTCTGTAAATTAATGAGGTTTTATTAAGTTGAAGGGCGAGGCTGTACAGCAGATATTTAACATCACCTTTTGCTGGTTTCTTTCAGTAGTCTATCTTTGTCTTTTATTTCCCAGAGCACTTCCACTAAACCAGCAGCTGCCACCCTGTCTGGAGCAGCCGGGGATCTTGATCTATTTACTGAGCAAACAACAAAATCCGAAGAGTCAGCGAAGAAACAACTCTCCAAAGACTCCATTTTATCACTGTATGGCACAGGAACAATGCAGCAGCAAAATGCTCCGGGTAAATAATGTTGTGAAGGTTTCTGTGCAGTCCTATTTTAATCTTTATCTAGAAAAGTTATCTTCTACAAGTATAAATAAAGCTAAGGTTGGATACCTGCTAACTATATTCAAATGAAGGGGTTTTTTTTCAGCTTTTATAAAACTGAGAAAAATTACTGAAATGTAATATGGATGCCAAAGAAAACCATATGTGTGATTTTAATTTATTTATAGCTGTTCAAATTATCAAGTGTACAATTTACTGAAAGATTTGTGAAGTCTGATTCTGCTGTGTAATTAATCAGTGAGGGTCTGAGTCTCCAGTGTGCAGCCAGCAGTCTGTCAGGATCCCTGCAGAACTGTCAGAGCTTTGGTTTAGCTGTGTTTATGTGAACAGAAAGGCCTCCAATACAGCAATTGAAAGATTCTGGTTCCCCACAGGGATGCCAAACTTTCTTGGCAGTCAATCTCATGATGAGTCCCTTTCCTTTGAGAGTTTTAAAGCAATTTTTTGCTTTTACCAGAAACTAAATTGGCAACACTGACATACAGGTGGACAAAGCTGTCCTTACAATTATTTTGGTGCACTTCTGCCTTATGGGATGGGGATGGAAAATCATAAGACACTTCTGCTGAAATCTTCCCTTCTCTGGTACAGGTATGTTCATGGGGTCATCTTCTATGCCGTTTACTACACAACCATCAACTCACTTTCAAGGCTTTCCAGCCATGGGAGTTCCTGTGCCAGCAGCAACTGGGATGATGGGAAACATGATGGGACAATCAGTGCCAGTCATGGGACAAAGCACAGGCGTGATGGTAGGAGTGGGAATGCCCAATGGATTTACTGGTACTGCACCAACTGGTGTGATGGGACTTCCTCAAACTGTCGTTGGACCTCAAGGTGGAATGGTGGGACAGATGGTCACACCACCACAAAATAAGTATGGATTGCAACAAAACCAACAAGCTCAATGGAACCTCTCTCAGGTAAAGACTGGCTATTCTCAGATAAGAGTGCTTTAGGAAGAATGATGCATTTAGATACAAAATGTGTGGCTGTAGGAGGAAGGTCAAGTGTAGCCGAGTTAAAGACCACTGGACTGCGAGCTGCTTAGAGACATGTTACCAAAACAAGTGAATGGTTCCACGAAAGATAAGTACTGCGAAAGGAGAGAATAATTTTGCCATGGTAGACCAAACTCTTCCATAGCTCTTCTCATCCTGTCATCAGAGACAGTCAAGTAAAAAGCTTAGCTCAGCTAGAGTTATAAAATTCAGAAATGAAACACAGCCTTACAACTAACAGCAGAATTCAACTGCTCAGGGATAGCCATTAACAATGAATACTTTCATTCAGATATTTCAGGATAAATTTTGGTGGAATGTGAAGTGCTTTCTCCTCTTAACATTTTCCTGTCGATAATCTGCTTAGATGCATCTGTTATTTATCTGTAGCATTTCTATCCTATTTTTAAACATGTTTAAAAGATTCTCTCAAGGTTTACTGTACATGTAGTACTGTATTTTTACATTTTCCAAGGAAACATCTTGAAATCAAGTATTTGACCATTTATTAGGGCAGAGTGAGGCAGAGGGATCAGACCTAAACTGTGTCCTTGGAGTTCAGCATGGATGGTAATAGTTATTTCTTTCATACTACTGTTTGTGCTATGATAACAACATAGTAACTCCATGCTGCTTACTTAGTAATGCAGGAAGAGAACCTTAGTGACTGACTTAAATTGGATTATATGAATTTTTACTGTTCTGTTCCGTCTTACGGTGTGAACATTTATGAAGGTAAACAGCATCTCCGACATGGATAAAACAGCCCTTGTTTGAAAATACAGGCTGTCATTCTGCTTTGAAAAGTAATTCTTAAAGGTGAGAATTTCAAAATGTCAGATCAAAAAAATCTGTGTATATGTTGGTGGCAGTCTTTTCCTAGGTAGCTAGCTTTAAAAAGACCCATATCAGCTTTGAAATTAAAATCTTGCCTCTTACCAATTACATGTTAAAACTTGGCTCCTTGAACAAGCTCTTCACATGTTCCTGTACCCCTTGCACATCAGATGTTGTCAGCATGATGACATTCCACAGTCTGCAGAACTCTGATATAAACTCTGACTGGAGTTGAAAGAGGGAGAACTTGCTTTACCAGACTAATGTGTTTTATATAGTCTGCTGCTTAGAGAATTCTACTCCAGAAGAGATGAACCACTGGGTAAAGCATGTTTTTATCAGCCTTTTTTATATTTCCAGGTTCAGTAGTGGCTCATTTTCTGCAGATACACAGTTCTCTGTGAAAGCACACAGAACTTAATTTTACCCTGAAATACTAGTTTGCAATTTACTTAAATTTTTCACCAGTGTTTCAGTTTCATTTTGCAACCTGGTATTGTTCGCTCATATTTAAATGAACTCTGACTTTTACCTAGTGCTGCCTTTAGTTTGAGTCAAATGTTACTTATCCAACATCTTTGTTCATTGGCTCTGCTTATTATCAGAGAGCTCCAAATGCTCTTTTGCTCTTAAACTCATTTTGACATTGAGCACTTAAAATTACAATGACTAGATATTTGTAAAGACTACAAATAGTTTTGCAGCAGCCCTGAAGTGAATGTGCTGAATTTTGAATTCTTTTCCACCTTTAACTAGATGTTAAATTCATGTGAATTTAATTTCATGTGGATTATTTTACTTGTTTTTTAAGGAATTACGGTATCTTGAATAGATTCTTCAGCAAGGATGTTAGATAATACTCAAGTTTATAAATCCGCCTCATTCTTGGTTGATTATCACCTAAATGGACAATTTCTTTAAAAACTGGTGTAGTCAAGACTATGAAGTCTCCAAAGAAATGTTGCTGGGAAAAAAATCAATCTGGAGCTGCAACTGCAGACTGACTATATTACTGGCTTTGCTGTTTCTTTATTGCAGTTACTGCAGTTTTGTTCGTTAGCTTTGAAACTCTGAAAGCAAACTTTTACCAGCCAGCCACACTTGGCCACCTCCTTCACATGCTGTCAATTCTCATGTGACACATACACCAAGTGCTGCAGCCCATCAGCTGATGTATTTTGGTGGTTGAAGGGCTCCAAAAAAGCTTGTAGTATGAGAAAAAGCTTAGAAACTTAGATGGAGTCAATATTCTTATTTAATGAGAAATATTTTTAGGGAAATGTACTTGTAACTGGGTGGCTGATTGGAGGCAGGATTGCTTTTGGCTAGCAGCATGCTGTGTTTCAGTGCCAGTGCTAACCAGGCTCATATGTGTGTATGTGTGTGTGTGTGTGCATTGCAGATGAATCAGCAAATGGCTGGAATGAACCTCAGCAGTTCCAGCAATGTGATGGGCTTTGGCCAGCCCCCCAGCACAGCTGCAGGATGGACTGGAAGCTCCTCTGGCCAGACTCTCAGCACACAACTGTGGAAATGAAAATTGCAATAGAAATCTTTCCCAGAACAGCCACCTAACATTCCTTGTTCAAATACATTTACTTTTGCTGTTCCTTCCATGTACATATATATTCTTTTTCTTTTTCCCCAGCTGTTCAGATTAAGAATATAACTGACTGACCGTGTTGTGGTCTATATTGATTTAAATTTGATGTAGTGAAAAGCGAATCAAATATATTTATACATCATTGGAAGCATTTTCATACAATGCATATGATTTCATAGACCATATTAAGAAGCTGCTTAACCACATACTGATTTATTTTCCCCTCAAAATTCTAGATCAAATGTTTGCATATAAGGGATGTAGCTATCATGTTAGTAATATCCAAAAATATGAACCCCAACCCCCCAAAATTACCCAGTAATCCTGTAGAAGGTACTGTATGAACAAATGTTTAATCATATATAAATAGAATGTAAATGTATCACTGAGCAATGTTTTCTAGTGTATCAAACAAATTTTGTTTCATCATACATTTCACTGTGATGTTGTTATGGTGTGCATAACAGGGAATGTGGTTATTGAAAGAAAGATAAACCTGGATGTTACTGTAGTTCTACAAATCAATAGTTTATTCTTTTAAAGATGAGCATTTGATGCCATTTGAGTTTCCTGTGGTAAGTCTCTGACCTGGCTCAGGAGGCAGGCACACAGTGTTAAAAGAGAACTGACAGCACAATGTGCATTCAAAGTAACCTAGTGTGAACAGATATATTTTGTCTTGCAGAGAGATCCAGGTTTATGACAGTGATTGTGTTTACATTTTATGGTGCCTCGTAATGATAAAATGTTATTTCCCTATATTAAAAGGATAAATCCGTAAATGATCGTGGGTTTTTTATTTCGTTATTGTATGACCTGTTTGAGTGCTTCTTTTAATGAAGTAAAACATGTTCAGTTTGGAGGATCCATTTATACAGATATTTAGACCAACAGTTCGTGAGTTAAAATCAGTTTATAATTACACCATTAAGCTGGATAAATACAAAAAATATATACATAAATAATGATTTTGAAAATACTCCATTGCAGCCATGTTTATCTATGTGGAAACAGCATTAAAACAAAGGTAAGTGTCAGTTTGTTAAGCTGAGAGTTCAGAAATGCATGCAGACAAGTTAGAACAAAGCATACCCACTTGATTTGCTTATTAGAGTCTCTGAAAGCTTCCTTTTGTTTCCACAGAAGTCTGTCAGGTCTCAGGCAGAAGCAGATGATTTTAGCTGTCCAAACTGGAACACGCGCTGGTGCGTCCATTGTCCTGCTCTTGCCGTGGGACTGTCCCCCCACGTCATACCTCAATGTTGACTGTGTCCAGGTGGTACTTTGGCTCGTTAGCTAGATTCACTTTCTCTGTGCGGGTGTGCCATACAAGAACCTGGAAAATACCATGTGTGTCAGTAAAGTCTTCTACAGAGATGACACGAAAGCTTTTCACAAAGTGTGGCAGTCGGTACCTTTGTGCAGTTGTTTGCTTTTGGCTCCAGTTCCTCCACTGTTGTTATCTGTTTCAGAAAATCAGATTCTTGCATTCCTGGTTGAGAACCACGACGCTTGAATACGGCTTTGGGATGCGACAGGATCACTTGAAGACTCACAGCAAATCCTTGGAGAGAGGGAGACAGGGAAAAAGGTTGAGAAAAACCTTTAGGCCTTACATTTTTGTGCAGTTATACTTATGCCTAGAAATCTCTCATGTTCTTTTTAAGAATGTGTAAATTTGATTATGTGGGTAGACAGTATTTGGTAGATTTGTACATACTACATTGTATTGTTTTGGTTTGCCCTTAAGATACAATCAGATTTTTTTAATTACACCATATTTTCAACATGGTTAATCTTAATTTCCCATCATGTAGGTAATATATGCTTTCTTCCTGAAGAGTCAGGTATTGCTAAAATCTTGGGTTAGTCTTCCTTTCTACTCTTAATTAAGAAATAAAACTCAATTATAAGTAAAATAAAATGTATGAAATTTATACTGTACAAACCATTCTACACTTCAAGGTGAGAGTCAGGAAAAAAGGTTAAAATATGCTAAAACTGTGATATTTGGATAGCTTTAGCCTGTAGATTTTTAACATCCTTGTTGAGGAAAGACAAGTCATACTAATGCTCTGCCTTGGGAATGACTTTCAGCACCAGTGGTCTGCCAGGCAGTCTTAGCTGCTCTGAGCATGGCACAGCACATCTCAAAGGATTTATTCAGTGTACACACCTCTCTGCAATTCTTTTCTCTACTAGCATACATCAGGTTCCTTGAAGGGAGACTGCAAAGTGAGAAATCACTGGTTTGAACAAACTCACCCTCTCTGAAGAAGTTCCCATGAATCTCTAATTTGCCATTATCTTATAGAACTCTCCCATTTTCCTTCAGCAATGCTCGTATGTATGCTTCTGTAACTGTGACTTAAAAACTCAGCTGATAGACTAGGAAATTTACATTTGTAGCTAAATCCTTTTGTCTGATTGCCAAGCCTGCCAAAGCAATCCTTTCTTCATCAGTTCAGAGTGGTTGCAGCTGTCCCTTTATGACATAAGTAGTAACAATTTTGACATCAGTTCTGGAAAACTCCAAGAACATTTAATTCTAAAGCCAGTGTTAAAAATTTATTAGTTTAAAATTGAGCATAACTTTCTATAACTTAATGTAATTCTGACTCCCTTTTAGTAGAAATTACTTGCTGCTGTATTTTCCTTGAAAGTATTTGGGACTTTTACAGGAGCCTTTTGAAGAGGAAAATATAAGGAAGTAATTACTACATCACATGTAAAGAAAGACACACTGAAACCACTTTTTATGATGCTCTTGCCTGTAGGAAGCAAAGGAAGACACCAGGAAGTTTGTTTTGTTTTCAGTAAGGATTTGGACCCTGAGGAAGACTATGGGTTTGATGTAAACAGGTCCCAGTTCACTGATGGACACAGAAAACATTTATATCTTTTATGTAGCTTTATACATCCTGTCCTGCCTGGTAGAGAATAGATGTCTGCATGGGCAGGGCTTAGCCCCACCCTGCAGTGCAGTCTTGCTTCTCACTGCTTGTAGCCTGCCCATGATGGAGCACAAGGTGGGCTTTATCTCAGTGCTCTTGGTAGCCAAATGTAATCATTTGGGAAGAGCTGAGTTTAAACTCTCTCAGCTACAGACAGTATGTACAGCCAGCTTGCTGCACCTTGAAAGGAGACCAGAGACTTAGTACAGATGAACAAAGCAGTCTGCTTCAGTTTAGTGCTTTTGGTTAGGTTTTGTTGGCCTTCTTTCCTCTAATAAAACAAACTATAAATTTTGGATGCAACTGGGCTTTAATAATTTCGAGCGCAAAAAAAAAATTCTTTTGCATGGGAAAGCATTTTTGGAACCCTGATCAGCTGTGTGAGCTGCTCTTTCTTTTTAAATATATTTAAGATTCAAGTTGCCCATGCATAAGGAAGAAAATGAAGTAAACACCAAAATTAGTGTCCTAGATTTTAGTGCACAGAAATAATCCCATTCTAAGCAGAAGAGACACACATTTTCTGCTCTTTATCTTTGTGGTGTCATTGTGGCTCCCTGGACCCATAGCCTATATTTATCCATACATTAATTTCTCATAATTTCTCCTGTTGCGAGGCTTGCTTCTTGTTGAGAAAATTGCATCGAATTCTGAGGGTGATTTCTCCTACACATGGATGTTCAAGTGGGCCATGCCCCTGCATGTGACACATGCCCTTGCTACCATGCTATTGCAAATTGCCATTTGAAGGGGATGTCAAAACTCAGCCATCAAGTAAAAGTTAAATTATAAACTGAGTGTGCAGGTGGCAAGGACATGGACTACTGTGCACTGACTGGCCTGAGGTTTGTTTCCTTGGTCAGGGTCCATGCAGTCTTTGTTTATTAAAAGATTCCAATAAAGCAGCAGCTTGAAGAGGTAAAGTAATTCAAGGAGACTTATCTCCTGGCTCTCTAGTTCTTCAGCCCTGCTTTAGAATGGCTTTATTTTCACATGTATGACATTTTGTAAGATGGATTTGAGAGAAAACCACTTTCTAGTGACAACTTCAAGTTCACTTTATCAGATATATCATTTTGGTGTCAGAAATAGAAGAGGCAGCTCAAGTTTTGACCAGACTGGCACTAATTATTTCTCTCAGTAGATAATGATCCTGTGCTAATAGATAAAAGACACCGTTGTTTAGAATTCTGTCACTAAACAGAGATTTATCTGGGCTTACTGTCTCCAGTGTAGCATAACTGAGCAGTGCTTACATGCATACAGTTATTTTACTTAGTCATTATTCCTACAAGGTCATACTGGGCTTAACTTCACATGAAATGCCATAAGATAATTTCATAGCTGGAGTGTGAAGCGGTGTTTCAGGGGTTTTTTGGTGTTTAATGCAAGGTTATAAATTAAATCTAATTGGCTAAAGAGCCACCTGGATAGGAATTAATTTGTTGGAGGACAAGATACCTAGGAGACATAGCAGATATTATGTCTGTTCTTCTTTCAATGTAAGCTGTTTCTGTTAATTCACACCTTGACTTGTGTTAGATCAACAGGCTTCTGTTAAAAGGCAGAACTATTTTTCTTCATCCAGTTAAACTGGAGCCAGGGTTTAAAGATTTTGTTGCCATGGTTAATGCCATTGCTTCCTGGATAGGAAGGTAAGTAGGATAGTAGCTGAAGGCAAGCTGGAAACTTGAGTGTTTATTGTTTTGGAGTGTGTAAATGCTAATGCTCAGTGCTGATGTTGGAACAGATGTGCTGGTTTCCACATAGATCAAAATCCCACCTTTGGCTTGGGCTCTGTGGATTTCAAGTTCTGTTCTCTCTATGGTGTACTTTTTGGGTTGCAATAAGACAGAGATGTCTAACCAAGAGGTTTTATAGTTAGGAGCAAAGGTATCTGCTGACATTAATTCACTATGAAAGAGGCACTTGATTATAAACTCAGTGTTTAAAACAGTATTTATCCTGGATGGGAAGGGAGATGGGTGTTTTGTTTTGGTTTTGGGGGGGTTTTAAGTGCTGGCTGCCATACCACTTACAATTTTTTTTGTTTGTGACTTCCAGTAGTGGCTCTTTCAGATTCAGTCAAAATATGGCATGTTCTGCAGTGCCATGAATAGACTGGCATTTTGCTCAGGGAACCCTAAGAAATGTGAGATGTACTGAAGGTCTCTGACTATAGCAAAATTTTAAGAAAATAAAATTTAAAAAGGTGGTTACTCATGCCCTAGCAGAGGTGCCCAGGACACAGTGGATGAGCTCTGGACCCAAAGTCCAAAATCTGCTGGCCCAATGATTTACAGTCACATATTAATCTCTATGACTGAAGTAGCTCCTGGAATGCTAATTCAAAGCAAGCATCTGCCTTCTTGAACAACCTTCACATTAGGAGAATCACAATCTAACTTTTTTTCTTGAGTGATCCAAAATTCTGGCACTAGGATCAGGCCAGAAGTAAAACAACATTTAATATACAAGACTTGAAATCAGATCTGTATTAAATACACAGTGCCTACCTCAGAATCAGTGTCACCTGTTTGCTTTCCACCTTCTCTCTCACATTTCTTCCCCAAGGGTAAGCAAGTCTGTGTCAAACTCTAGAACCCACCTTGATTAAAACCTGAAGCAGAACTTCGGAAAATACCTGAACTAATTTGTATGGTGTGTTGGTTGCCAGGCAAGAAGCAACACAGGAAACGTCTACTTTGCTTTCTGAATCCAGTTTAGCATTGGAGAATAGCAGTGTCAGCCAGAAATTTCTCAAAATAAATGACCAATGTCTAATGTGATTGCCATGTGCAAGTGTGTTTCAAAGAATCTGGGGAGGTTGGCCAGCTAGGGTCTTCGAGCTGAACCTGATGAAATCAGCAGGACCTGTCTCCACTTGCAGTAATTTGAATTTGGCTCTGTATTTTGCTGTCTAGAATAAGAAGTTTAGGTGCTTAAAGTCAAGGATGTGCTTCCTCTGAACAGCCACAAGTTAAATCAGTGGTCCCAAACCTTTTGAGCCATCCCACTGTTCATATCCAGCCTCATGATCAAATTCTTGTGAAAATCACTGTGAAAGGTCATTCACTAAACCAAAGGGAGCCTCCTTACCTCCATTGGGACATGAGCACAGAACATGAACTGTAGACACCTGATACATCTCCAGATCAGTATTACTGTATGCACCTATCCTGTTTGCATGGCAATATTTTTAAGAGATCCTTGCTCTTCCTTATGTGCAGCATTTGGTATAACCTAAGTTGCTTGTATATGGGAAAATGCCAAGAGTAGTCTACAGCATGGGCTTAAGTTTGGTAGCAAGTCCCTGGAGGTGTGTTGGGAAGGCAGGAGAGAAGGGCAAAGGTAGGAAACTGCATGTCGACACGCATCCTGTAGCCTGCACCTGCTCAGACACCTGTGGAGTTCTGGATTTGCAGTTCTGTTCTGTTTGTGCCCTGACATCGTATTCCTGAGGGGAATGAAGATGCAAATTTCACATCATTTTTTCAGCGGTCTACACTGCATCCATTTCTCTCCTTGCTGAAATTAAAAATTAAGTTCAACTTCTTCAGTATTTTTGAAGACTAATAAAAGTTCTCTCACAAAATAGTAGCTCTTCGTTTGTGGTTGTGCAATAACTTCCTGTACTCTAAAAGTTTTGAGGTCTCTCTACAACCCTCCCTTACATGACTTTGGTCAAAGCACAAGCAGGTAATGCTCCTACTGCTTTTCCCTCATGCTAGTGATTCATCCAGCACCTGCAAGATAAACAACTTAAGAACTTTGCATGTGTATCTTCATGTTTGGGTTAGAGTCCCTTGGCTGATGTTGTGTAATGGCTTTCTGCCTGCTGCTGATGAATTATGAACCACGCTCTCACCTTTATAATGCCATCAGTAATCCCTTCTAGAGTCCAGTATGAATATGTATCTGTAAATCCACAGGGACTGCTAAACTGCACAGCTGCAGTCCTCGACACACTGCGTGGTTTTGGGCACTGAACACCTGCTTCACCACCCAAATGCTTATTTTTGTGCCAGGTTGTACTACTGACTTGAAATGTCTCTACAGTGCAGAAAAATTCGCCTGAGAGCCTTTTTGTCTTTGAAGTGATAACGACCTTTAGTCCTCCTTTATTTACTCTTTTTAACCAGTTGGACTGTAAATACTGTACATATTTTTATCAATAATTTCAATTAATGTAACAGTACTCTGTTAATATGAGAAAGAACTGTACATTGTCCTTTTCCCTCTCTCAAAACATAGGGGTATCAGAATTTTAAAAAGTGGCTATTTCTACCCTATTCTTGCCCTTGTATTCCTACTTTTCCCTCCTGAGTACAGAAGATGTCTAAGTGCAAATACCATATCATTTGCTGAGAAACCAGCTGATGCTATATCAGAAGTTGGACCTGTGCACAGTGGTGATTCATGTGGTGGTTGTGAATGTATACAAAAAATTGTCTAAGCACAGACTGTCAGCAAGACAGAGCTGTGTGGTGTGCAAACTTCACTGCAGAAGATTGATCAGATTCATTTTGAAGCTTTTCTGCCTTCATCTACCGGGCAACAGCTGTGCTGGGGGTGCTCCCTAAGCCCAGTGTTTAAAATTATATCAATCTACAGTTATCACTGTCGTTCCAAATAACCAATGCAACATGAATAATTTCATGATAAAGTAGCATTTTACAATATGAGGTCTAAGAAGGTCTGCATTTATACTGCCTGGTTTAGATTGATGACAAAATGACAGGCAGGGACTCCTTGCAAGAATTGCTAGGATGAATTAATCAACTTGTTTCAGACAGACAATTCATACAACATAAAAGCCAAGTTGCCACATAAAAATAAAAACAAATTAAAGTAAGTTCAGATACCACCAAGCAGCAAATTAATTAGACAAGATGTACAAGCTTAGACTTCCAGGATAGTTAGTGCCAAAGGGCTGCTCGCTCTGCCAGCACTTCAGAAGTTTAGGAAGCTGCTTGAATTAAGAAATGGAAACATTCATGTATCATAAGTGAGCCTCACCTGCCATGTCAACAGCAAAGGGCCTGTCAGCTCTCCAGCCCGTGTACCAGCCGACGACTTTGCCGTTCTCCACGACCGGGCGCTCGTAGCGCCGGCCTCCCACCAGCCCCACGGGCCACACGGACACCTTGCGCGTCGTCCGCATCTGCAAGAGGCAGGCACAGCGTCACTGCCGGCTCCTCTCTCGGCGCTGGTGCAAACCCGCATCGACCGTCGAGACCCGGAATTCAAAAGCAATTCTAGCTTACAGACTGCAGCCCAAGAGCTGCGTATGCCCACTCATTTTCTGTGAAATCTCCAGCTCTTTAGTCCATAGGCATCTCAATTCTACTTTAAATACCCTATTCATGATATCTTTTATACCAAGATTTTTTTAAAAGCTGTGAAAAAACAGGAGGTTTTGTTCTTATTTGTTTGGCTTTTCGAAGGTGTAGAAGATCTTTTTTATCTGCAAGACTACAGCATTCTGGCAGGGGGCTTATGTCTGTAGATTGCTGAGATACTGTAGAAACCAAGTGAGAGAAAATATTATAATATTGATTAATATACACTTTGCTAAGACAAGTACAATTAGTTTGGGACTTGTTAAAAATGCATTGAATAGAGGAAATTATGACACACAACTCTTTCCTACCTGCAGCAGACCTGAGATGCAGCTCAGATCTATTAAGGATTCATGAAAAAGGATTGCTAAGGCTAAGTCTTTCTAACTTCTGTATTTTACCTTTAAAAGCTCCACTAAATTTCTGAGAAGGACAAAAAGCAGGCCAGGCAGGATGCTTATTATCACCAGCTGCTGTTTTTCCCAGTGATGTAAATTAACTAAATGCAAAAGTGGAAATGTGATCCTTATGGAGCATAGAAGAAGCCATAGGTATGAAAAAATGACTGTAGCAAGGAGTTTCCATGACTGGGAGTCACTTCAAGAAAGGCATTGAGCTGCTGGGGTATGTTCAGAGCAGGGCAGCAAAACTGGGGAAGGGTCTAGAAACTCCTATAAGGAGCAGCTGAGGGAGCTGGGGGTGCTTAGCCTGGAGGAAAGCAGGCTGGGGGGACCTTATCACTCTACAACTGTCTGAAAGCAGGGTGAAGACAGGTGGGGTCAGCCTCTTCTCCCAGGTAACATTAGGAAACAGCCTCAGGCTGTGCCAGAGAAGGTTCAGGTTGGCATCAGGAAAAAAAAATTCTTCACTGAAAGGGTTGTCAGGCATTGGAATGGGCTGCCCAGAGAAGCGATGAAGTGACCATCCCTGGAAGTGTTCAATAAGCTGGATCTGGCACTCTGGTTTAATTGATGTGGTATTCAGGCAAAGGCTGGACTCGATCTTGGAGGTCTTTTCTAACTGTAAAGATTATGAGTCTGATTCAGTGACTGCAGATAACTGGTTCAGTGGTCCATTTGCTCCAGTAAACAGGAGATAATATGACACAAACCTTGACACACTGCTCCCCATGGGAAAATCAGACAGTCTGGCCTGAGAACTTGAGCAAGCACTGCACCAACACAGCGACTTGCACAAGTTAACCACACTGGTTCAAAAGCCACTGTTTTAGCTACTGTGCTTTGAATACTGTTATATTTAAACAAGTATTAAACTATTTGAGTGTAATGTGGGCTTGATTTGATCTATTCTAAAAACAGTCTTGTCTTTTGTTGTAATTGAAACTCATTCCTTGGGGAAAGGTTATCCCTTTTTCCTTCCAAGCACTCTTCTCAGCAAAAACAAACACAGTTTTACATATTTGTAACCGCAGTCCCCTATCGATGGATGCTGAAGTAAAAGACAGCCTTGGTTAAATATTAAACACTTCCTTCTCTCTCTGCCAAGGTGAAAGATTTATCATGCATATCATCAAGACTCGCAGGAGTCACACCAGAAGAAAAACAAAGACATCACGTCAGCGTGGTTCACATTTCTAAGCTAGAAACATGAGCAGATTCTTAGAACTTTCACATAAAGTATAAAATACATATTTAAAAATCCACAAAAATGTAGGCACACACAGAAGAGTGTGTGCCTTCTCTCCCTCCAATTATTTTTGTATCTGCAGATTTGTTTATCAAAAATTCCTCCCTTCCACCCTAATAACTGTTGCAGCAAGTTGGAACATCTCACTCAGTAGCAGCAGCCCATAGTGCATAAGAGCAGGGTATGAACTCAGCTGGCAATACAAGGAATTCTTGTGGTAGGGATTCTGTCCAAGCCATTGCCTGGTTAATTGCCAGTGAGAGACTGCCATGAATCTTTCTAAGGTTATTGATAAATGTATTTACCTGCAACCGTTCTCCCTGCTTAAGTTTAACTTTCCAATCTCCCACTTCTCCATGTAGGAAATGCAAAGGTAGCAGTTAGCTATTTGGCTATGGACATCAGCCAAACCTGATGAAGATCTTTTAGCTCTGGTTTTACACATCTCTTTTGCTAATTTTGCTAACAGCATATTTATGTTAACATCTAAACATACAGACGTGGGCATAGCGAATCATGCTGTTGGGCGTGTCTACACAGCACCACCAAGCTACATTCACCCAACTGTGCTACACCAGTAAATACCACAGGACAAACAGATATGGTGCCATTGATACCTCCTGGAGGGTGTGGATACCTGAACGAATTATTAGTGTTTAGAACTGCAGTACTTTGGCTATCCTGTGCCCACTGTCTGTACCTAAACTCAAAGTGCCACAAGACAAGGGCAGGCATACTCTGGCTGCAAGAAAGTGGCCAGAGCACAGTGCACCCATGCCCTGCCTGTGTGCACAGTAAAAGTCTGGGCAGCTGTACTGCAAAATGAGCCAGGTTACACAGGACTTCTGAACTGGGTCAATAGTGGCCTCAGCATCTATGCTGCCAGAACCAGATGGATTTACATTAATACTCTATGATACACAGTGTTTTGGAAAACTTTGTCAATGAAAAGTATCTCACTGACCTCATAAAACCAGCATGAAATGACCCAAGAAGTTTTAAATAAATAATCTTGGGTCAATCTCAGTGTCTATGAGTTATGTCAGTAAAGCCACAACACATCAGATGCAAGCAGCTCCTTACAGAGCTCCTACTTTTGTTCTTGTGTGACTTTATTCTTACAGGTTACACTTTTGAAGAATGAAATAAGCAGGTGTCAAGAATACAGCAATTCCTTTAAGTAAAAGCTGAAAGAACACATCTAGACCAGTATTTATGCTAATTCTGAAATACCTTACAGCCTTGAGATATGCTAGGCAGATGAAAGTAGGAATATTTCTTTTAATCTTCTGAGAATAGCATTACTGCAGTTAACATACTGATATGTGAAGGCTGTATTTACGTATGATGGAGAAAAAGCTATTATTTGGATTAAAAGGCCAGCTTGCACCTGGAATTTTATGGTGCTAATCATCAGGACACAAAAAAGTGATTCAAAAATGTGTTAAATCTGCATAGCTTTAGTGCCGTGGGTTAAACAACTGCCAAAAATCCTAGGACTTAGAAACAGCTTCCTAAATGACTCTTCTATCTGTCATTGTAATGACAGCAGTAGCACAAGCTGTGTTAACACAACATTTAAAGTCCTAGTAGTTTACATGAATGGTATTCATCTTGCTTACACTTCACTCTCTGCAAGTTAAGCGTCTGCTCTGTCCTAGTTAGACTTCTGTAGTTAAGG
The DNA here is from genome assembly GCA_013397155.1 of Irena cyanogastra. NCBI lineage: Eukaryota > Metazoa > Chordata > Aves > Passeriformes > Irenidae > Irena > Irena cyanogastra. Next base: position 137,227 of record VWZV01007732.1, read on the forward strand.
AGCAGAGATAGGACTCCACTGGCAGGATTCATCCTGCCTGGCTTGGACAGCTCTCTTAAGGTAGAAATGCTTTTGTCCTCTGTTTACTTTTTGAAAGGGGGTCTTGTGCATAGGAGGAGAGTGATGTACTGGGTGGGGAAGATGGTAGAACAAACCAGAATGAAGTAGGAGGAGGAGGAGAACTGGGAAGGAGTGGGCAAGGAAATGACAGGAGAGATGAGTAACAACTGACCAAAGAAATGCCAGTGAGGTGATGGGCATGCAACAGTAAATACAGTACCAACTGAGTAATCACCAAAGAATAGCAAGGGAAATGCAGGAAATGGAGCTGAGCAATAAAAGACAGTGATAAAAGCATTGCTAAATTTAGCATCTCATTAGTCAATCAAGAAAAGCTGCTTAATGGGATGCGCTGGACTGACGGGTAGGGAAGATACCAAGCCAGTAACAAAATATAAAAGCCCAAGGGAAATGAAGGCAGATGACAGAGAAAAGGAAAAGTGGCTGTACTTCCTACAGTAAAAAGGCTTCCAGACTGGAACAACCATCCTGGTGTTTTTGCAGCATGATGTCAATATTTTTCTCTTTGGGATTCAAAGCCGTCTGCAAGGGCAAACCTGCTGCCTCACCTTGTCAGTTTTTTTCTCCCTGTCATTTCAACCCCTGTGTGATTTGTGATCTGTCCTGGTCAGGCTAGAGGTTCACATCCAAGCTCACCATCCTACCCCACATCCCTGCCTATCCCAGTGATACTCCAGCAGATTTCTATGCAAAAATCTGATTTATTATTACCAAAGACAGGCTGTAGAGCTCCTTCACTACAACATTTCCTCAGGACAAAGTTTTATGGGTTAAAGCATAAGCACAGCCAGGTTCCCTGTCAGTTCTCACACAGTTCTCTGCATTACTCATAGGCCATTTAAAGCCAAATTCTGCTTCAACAAAACTTACGTGAGAGCACTATGGCTCAGCCAGACAGCTCAGCAGTAATGCTGTGCCTGTTTACTGGGGCTTTGGACAGAGCTCCTGCCCCCACTTACCATCATTTCAAAGGAGGTACCAAGGCATAGAAAACCTGTGCCAGTGGCTTTTGTGGTTCAGAGACTGGGATGCTCAGGGGTTAGGAACTTCAAAAGGCAAGTTTGTTGTGGGCAAATTTGACTGTGAAGGGTATTCACCACGGGAACACTTGCGGAAGGATCTACAAATCAAAAAATTGTCATTCCTTGATGTAGCCTCCTCTGCAGCTCTCACAGGTGATGTGCTTCACCATCCTCCCTGCCAGACAGCTTTCTTTTCAAGCATCTGCTTTAAACCTTCTCTGCTGATTTGTACACAATCTACATTGCAGAGGAAGGATAGATTAATTCACCCTTTCCCCCCTTCAGCAACATTTTATATATAAGGTACAATGATTAATGTTTCTAAATTATACAAGCATCCTTGGGCACAAACGTCAATATTGCTTCCTTGCAGAAGAAAACTGTACCAAATTTAACTAAAGCAGTTAGCAGCCAATTTCTGCAGACTGGGACAACTTCCAAAACATTTGCTACTCGTTTTACTTCTGGGCCCTTCTGTTTACTGGTTGCCTCATTCTACTGGGCTGTGTTCACCGTACCTCTGAAGAGCTGCTGACCCTGTGTAATTAATTTCACAGTAACAGTATCAGTTGCACAGGTAAAACTGCTGCTGCCAGTGCAGAAACTGAGAGTACTTGGTACTTTGTAACCAACCTTAAACCTGTTTCAAATAGCCTCTTTTTTTTTTTTTGGTCACTGTTTCCTCTCATTTTTAAACCATTTCATTCTCTGCCAGTCTTTTCTAATCCAGCCTCTTTAGCATAGGTATTACATGTCTATGTGGAAGAAAAATGTCAGTGTGCATTTAAAATCTGTCATGTACTCCTAAATCATTTATATACTAGAAAGGTATTTAATGCACTGCTAACTCATATTTGGATCACTTTTTATTCTGAAGAAAATAACTAATGACTGCCAGCTAATATTTAATTCTGTCTAGACTACTGAATGTTATTTTTAAGACTATTATAAAAATCTGATTTTTCCAATCAGCTCCAAGAGATACAACAAAATATTTTCATGTTTTCAAAGATAAAGAAATTCACTTATACTCCTTTTAAATCTTTTGCATAAATATATCCATTTAAAAATACACAGAAGTTAGCTTAATACAGTGTATAAAAATTAGGACAGTTATGTAAGTGTTATTGAAGGAACACTAACCCTTCCCTAGTCAAAGCTGGAATAAATAGTAAATATTCACCTCTTCTATCGTGCTTTTTTTTTTGTTCCCCTCAAAACATTTTACAAAGATGATCACAGGAAAACTGAAGCCTGTGTGACATGCAATGCCTGCAAGTATTTCTGTTCTATTTTTAATAACAAGGAATTGGTTTTTTAGGCTACTGAAATGTTAAAAGCCATTAGAATATCTGCCACCTTCATACATACCTTTTGAGAGGGAAGGGCAGGGACACAAGAAAATTATTTCAGTCTGAATCTGTGGCTCTGAATCTTGAGCTACCTGTAAAGACGACCTCAACTTAGGGAGAGCAGGATGAGCTCTGTCCTCTCACACCTCCTTTCCAGCTTCAACTCTACCATCATAGTCAGGGCACTCTTGTGCAGGCAACAGCTACAGCAAATTGAATTCTGGACCACAACTCAGTGGGCAATAGGACTAACTGCTAAGCTACTGAAGTTTGGGTTGGGTTTCTTTACCCCTTAGAAATAACAATTAGGGCTGTGATCTACTCAGGATTTCATGCTGCAAGGCTGTATTCACATCACACCTTAGAGTGTGGATTCCTCTAAGGAGACCCAGTCTGCAAATCCTCTCCTTGCACTCAGACAAGGCAGTGGAATGTGCCACACTTGCGTGCTCTAGGCACCCAGCAAACATTGCTATGAAATTCTGGATGGTGATGACCAGAAGCCTGGGAATGGCAGGGAGGGAGAACATGGTTTTAAGATGTGTGCATTTTAATTTCAAATGTATCTCAGTTTAGGTGTCTGAACAAAACACAAGCAAAAGTGGCAGAAATAACCTAGACAGGAATCTCTAAAACTCTAAACTGTTTTTGAATGCTGCAAGCTCACTTTCAGACAGATACCAAAGACCTTTACTCCTCTTCTTGTACTCCTCATGCTGCTCACCCCTCACCTCCAAAGGTTTCAAGGCAGTCTGCATGATCAACAGCAGAGTGGATCTCCAACAGTAAATCCTCCAATTTGCATACATATCCAAACATGGACCATGGAAGTGATGGCCTTTGGCCAGCTACTCAACATATGGAAAGAGCAGAGAAAATGCCTGAGACATACAAACACAGGAATGCTGTGAAGAGTTAAGGGAAGTGGTACTTAGCTGTCTAGTTTCAGTTTCCACTGCTTAGGTTAATCCTGTTTTTAAAATCTCTCTGTGAAGGTGAAATGACAGTATTATCTAGGTTTTTTCCCCTGGAAGTTTAAAACTGTGAAATCAGCAGTTGCTAGGCATCAGTCACAATATTACAATAACTTGCATTCAGGAATAAGATGAAGCACAAATGCACCAGAAACTATAAGAATCACTCCAAAATGAACAGCGTGTGGTAAAAAATAGAAGCTGTGGTGAGTCATGTAGAAACATTTGTAAAACATCTTAAATATAATAGTTGGAATTTCAGGCCTCTCAGTGGCTTGTTTTATGAATGCAGACTGACTTTTAACATAACAGGTATTTTCAGAAAGCAGACTTGTTTTTGTTGGAGAGATGCACAAGGACACCTCCAGATGAACAGATCATACCTGAACAGAAAATACATAAATTATTTCTGAACTCTCAATCCCAAAATAATAAATGACAAAATACAACATGCCAGAACCACAGGCATTAAAGTAAGAGCATGATTTTTCACCTGACCACCACTACACTCTAAAGCAGAAAGAGTTGGGAATAACTTAGAAACCATACCTCTACTCCTGGAAATATTTCTTCATCATTGCTGCAGCCCTGTATAGTACTCTAAAGAATCTCACAGTCACTGAACAGGTTGGTTCCTTCCCTGCAGCCTTTCCATGGAAGGTGAACTTTTCCTAACAAAATGCTAAACTGAGCCAATGCTGTAGCAGTAGAAAGACAAACCAGGCTCTCCACCTTATTCTAGAAAGGACAACTAAAACTGTTTAGACCCTGCCCAGTTTGAATTTGAGGACATAATTTCACCAGTCAAAAACTGACCTATCCACCCACATGCCACCGTAGGTCTTAGGAAAAAAGATAATTGTAAACAGCAGCCAAGGGTTCCAGATTTACTACAGAAGGCAACGTTTTCCAGACTATTGTAAGCTGGGGTTTTTTCTTGATTTCCATGAAACACACTTAACCTAGGTTTACTGGGCCCAGCTCATTCCACATCAAATATAAAGTACTCATTCCTATAAGCACCAGGCAGAAGTACTTTGGACAGAGATTAGAATTTCTCCATCAAAAGCTTTCAGAAGTGTCCCATGACATTCCATGTCAAAGCATGCTCCTTTTTGATCATGGCCTCATGGTTTATACACTACAGCTCACAGTAAAGCCTTTGCTGATGTTGCTTTGTTAAAAGGCTCCATCTCCTGTGAGGACACCAGGGAAACCCACAGCAAAAGAGCTTCCTTAAACACAATCCTTCACACCGCGCAGTTCCCTTGCGTGCCTTCTGCTCCACAGTCCTGCTTGTTTGACCTCTGAGCAAAACATTTCCCTAACACAAATGCTCCTCTCATGCTGGCTTTACAGTCCTAACCAGCCTTGGTTCCCATCTCCCCGAGGCCACACTGCTGCTGCTAAAACCAGCTTTGACTCAGCAGCAAGCCATCACAAAGGGGACAGACCTGCTCTTTCATAAGTGGCAAATGAACGCACCTGCCTGCACGCAGTGCTGCTGGCACCGTGGGGCCTGCACACCCCTGTGCTTGTGGCAGTGACATGTCACTGGCTGAAAGTCACACAGCCAGCACAGCATGGTGCTAGGATGAGCATTCAGAGCTCTTGTCTCATCCTACATTTAAACTAGTGTAGTGAGCAGGCTACAGTTTATCAAACATCCTTAGGGAAAGCAACTGCTGGTCTGGAGAATTGTTCCTGGCACAGCAACAAACTGAAAAAAACTCCCTCTCAGGTATAGTTACCACCATTTTCATAACAGAAATTACTACAAGATTTCATCTGCAAACAATGCATTCTGAAGCTGCTGTCTTCATGCTTGGAGAAGATGAGTATAATTTACGTTCATAAATCAATCAATCCCTGAAGGAGAGATCAGGATTTACCACAGAGCTGTCAAGCCAGAATCCATGAATACACAGATTTTCTTTTATTGAGTCAAGAAGCCACCAGCCCTCTAGCAGTGCCTCGACTGCAAAATCAGGCTCCTGGCTCCCTCTAAATGTAACCTCCCATACGTAAAGGCGCATCCCGTTGGCAAAGCCTGCCAATGGACTTCCGTTAACTTTGCCAGGTCGGCACAGCATTCCCCCCGTCACAACCAGTGCATCCCAGAGACCCTGCCAACAGCTCGTTAGTGACCCCGAAAAACAGCCAAGGGAACTTGCAGCAAAAGCTCCTTCTCTGCTCCTGTAACTGAGCTTTCCAAGCTGCCCATTTCTCAGGGAAAACTCACTCATGCATGTGTGTCTGCCTGTGAACACAAGGCTCAGAACAAACAGCTCTTTCCCAGCAGCTGAACGCAGGGGAAAGGGAAGCCTTAGGGTTGCAGAGGTTCATGCTGGAGGTTACAATCCTTGTTAGCAAGAGGAAACCACAGGTTGCCTGTTGTGGTTGCAATTCTCAAGGTTAACCCTTCAGGCAGCTTTATTGCTTCACTTTCCGGCATTTCCTAGCTAATTAGAGAGATAATTTGTACCTTTCTGTTTCATAATGCACAGCAAACAGAACAATGATAGAAATTTTAAAAGAAAAAATGTGACCAGACTCCTTTCCAATGTCTGTGGAGCACTCAAGAGACATACCGGCCAATACTGTTCCTTCAGCTTGTCCCTAATGTTGGTACTCAACAACAACAAAAAAAACCCCAACAGCAGGTATTTGCCAAATATCTTTTGTCCCACATTACTCATTGTGCCAAAGTGCATTTTCTGTTTCTATCAACAGACTCCCTAAGATTCAGTCAAATTAACCTGATTTCTACAAATACATGTGGGCACTCCCACAACATCAAAGACAGGTATGTGAAATTACTCTGCATTAATGCATTGAGCACAGCTATGAGAATTTTTAAAAAATCAATTGCAACAAAGGTTTAGCCTCTAGGCAAAGGTCCTTAAATTAGCAGCTTCAATGCTGACTGCCAAGCGGGCAAAAGAAGTAGGGCATCCCTGCTGAATGGGGAGCCTGCACCTGCCCACACACTGGAAATGGAAAGGAATGCATTATGAACCTAAACACAAACGAACCTAAGCCTTTCTAAACCAGCTTTCTCCAAGGAATTGCATGTGCTTCACATTTCTGTGCATCGCGTTCCCTTTAACTCATTGACCGTAAAGCACGGAGGAAGAGCAGAGCTCGGCAGCCAGCGGCAGGGGAGGGTGCTCACCTCGAGCTGCAGCGCTGTCCGCCGGCACAGCACACAGACCGCTGCACGCCTCGAGTCCTGCGCTGCCAGCTTACTTTCCTGTTTCCCTCCCTCATTTCCCTGCCAAGGTTACTCTCCTAGCTGTCGCAGAAGACGTACATGATCTTTCTTCTACTGTTTTACGTCCACTTATTAAACACCCTCCTTCCTGCCAGAAAGAAAGCTGGATACCTTCTGCCCGAGCGCTTGCCAGTTCCCACCAAAACGAAACAAAGCCCTTCACCAAGGGGACGCAATGAAGACAAAAACAGGTCCCTTCACAAAAGAGACTCCTGAAAGGGCGTTGAGTCGTTACACAGGCGATTTGCTGCTTTTAACAGCGAAAGGCTTCAGAAAGGCAACTCCACGTGAAGAAGCCGGCTCTGGCTTAATACATTAGCGCCAAGGGAAAAACTGTGAAGGATGGCGACTCCTGATGCGAGTTTGCCCTACAGGGAGAGGGATGCAGCCTGAAAAATACAAACCAAGGAGTACTTTTCAACCCGCTTTTGACAAAAACGCAGGATCCCTTATAAATAAACTTAAACTTGCTTCGCTCGGCAGCAAAGTGAGAAAACAGCAGTAAAAAGTTGGGGGAATATGGAGAGGAGGGACAAGAAACTTAAAATCAAGAGAGCGGTGGTCACACAGATGCAGCCCCGGGGAGCCCGGGTGCGGGACGGGCGCTGCAAGCTCTCCGGGCGGGGAGCGGGCTTGACGCCCCCGTGCCCGGAGTTTTTGGATAAGGGGCACCGAGTTCGCCGCACAGCGGGGAAGGGGAACAGCCCCGCGCGGGAGCCTGAGGAGGGGGAACGGCAGGAGCCCGAGGGGAGGGGAGGAGCGGGGATGGGGACGCGGCGGGCGGCTGCGGGGAGCGGTGGAGCGTGGCAGCCGAGCGCGCCCCCCTGTCCCGCACGCACCTCCTGGAACAGCTCCAGGCTGTAGGTGTTGTCGTCGTCGGCGAAGAAGAGCACCCCGGGCTGCGGGGGCGGCAGGTGCTGGTGCCGCTGCCGCAGCCAGGCCAGGCCGGCGTTGCGCTGCTCGGTGGCGCGGGGCAGCCCCGGGCGCTTGTAGCGGCGCGGCGTGGGGACGTGCAGGTGCGTGCAGGGCAGCCCGGCGCCCGCCACGAAGCGGGTCACCAGCTCGCTGCGCGCCGCCGCGTCCTCCACCAGGATCCAGTGGAGCCGCGACACCTGCCGGAAGGTGTTGGCCAGGCGGGTGAGCTCGGCCTTCTGCACCGGGCGGCTGTAGGTGGGCGTGATGGCATAGATGGTGGGCAGC
>VWZV01007732.1:145249-293947 GCA_013397155.1 Irena cyanogastra
GGACTCAGGTGGGGATGGGCTGCTGCTTTTCTCCGCGGCGGGCGACAACTTCGGCCGGTGGTCGGAACGCCTTCCCCGGGACAGCGCCGGCCGACCGACGGGCAGGGCTAGGTAGGCGGACGGGTCCGAGCCCGAGTACTTACCCCTCGGAGCGGCGGAGAGCCGCTCGCTTTATTTCTGCTTCGGTTTGGGCTTTGGGTTTTTGTTCCTACCTCGGCCGAAGTAAGAAGTTGTAAATAAGCCGCGATTTTCCGCTGCTCCCCGTGGTGCCCGTCAGTCGGTGCCGCCCCCGCCCCGCACCGCCCGCGCTCCCTGGACCGCATCTCCCCGTTGTTCGGGCGTGCAGCTTCCCCGGAGATCACATGGAATTGAGAGCTCCTTCTTAAAAAGCATACATGCATGTATCAGAATCTCGTAAGTCTCTGCCTGTCTTTATTTTGAGAAAAAGGCATTCATCAGGTGCTGCACATGAAATGCACAATCTGAAACCTCTTAAAAATCCTTTCCTCACAGGGAAGTTTCCGATGCATTTTCCAGCACTCCCTGCTGTCATAACTAAACACTTCCTTACAGTTTGAATTATGCTTTTAAAACTTCATGCTGCATAAGAACACAGAAGCACAGCAGTCGAGTTTGCAAATTACTGAGTTCTCCACGATTCTCTGATTAAAACGTAGAGATCGATTGATGTTCTCACTGGCTTCTGAGCTATTTGAGATAAGAAATAGAATGATTCGTCACTGATACTTTGATTTTTGGTAGGAATAGCATGGCTTGCAGAAATCGGGGATGCCTGCACGCCAGCCTCCTGGGTTTACACCACTGCTTTCTTTCCTGTTCTATATTCACCCTTCACATTTGCATGTGTATAACAAATGTAGATTATGTGGACGCCCTATCATTCGTATCTATCCCCAATCGATTTGTTATTCAAAAGGACACACACACAGAGGACATTGATCTGATGTAATGTAGGCTGAAATTCATGAAAAAGCAAGGGCAACACCTGGCCAGGCACTGAACATCTGATTGAAGAAACATCTGTGTAGCAAAGAGATAGTTAGAGTTAGCATGAAGGAGTGGAAGGGTTGTTATGTGATTAATGAAATAATATGGAGGAATGGAGCAAGCATAACTAGTTCAATATATTCAAATCAAGGACATCTCAGACTCAAAATTAGTTGCCAGTTTTATGCTGATGCTGTTTATCTAGAGGACAATCACCTAAACTGTGTCTCTCCAGTGACTGAGCACACCATTGTTTTCTCATTTCCCATACAATTCTATTTACAGAGATAATTCGTTCAAATAATGCAAACATGTGTATCAAAGCAACATACCAAAAACCTATTGCTTGGTTTCATTTGCAAGTCAGCAATCATTTGGAGAAGTTAATTCTAAACTTGCCACTTCTAGATACTCTATGATACCATGTCAGGATTCTTAAAAACTTACTGGGACAGAATCTAGAAACTAAGGGTTACAAATGAATGTAGTTAATTGGCATTCTTTCTAGCCAAACATATTAAAATATTTTAAAAATACTGTTTTTCCCTTTATATTACCTTTCATCCAAAAAATCTTATCTTTAGTTAACTTGTGTGTTGTATTCAGAGCCTACAGATGATACCTAATAGTTTAGGGCTGTAAGACCTTAGTAAAAGCAGCAATAAGAGTAGCTGAATGTAATTGCAGCAGTTTAGGAAGGAGCACAAACACTGAGAACCAGGGAGGTATCCCGATGAACTGTGATCTCTTTAATTGTATTTCTGAAAGTGGCAGCTCTGTTTCTCTGTGCTTGCTAACAAATACTTACTGCCTTTACTCCAGTCACGGCTGCTGTAACAGCAATATGAGACACGTGGCTGTTTGATAACAAACTGCAACCACTAGGTTTTCCCCTCAGAACCACTGTAACATTTTCCACAGAAACAGGCTGCCACAGGTGCCACAGAACAGGCTCGGAGGTCATGAGCCAGATACACCAGGTGTGATATCAAATATTGCAGCAGCATTTTCCTGTTGGCTTCATGTGCAGATTATTTTAGATGGAATGGTAAAAGATAATGAAGGCACTACATACAAGCCAACTGCTATTTGTTAAATTGTTGTTTCTTGATAAGCAAGGCAGAATGTTCTTCCTCTGGAAACTAGAAGAATCCAGTCAAATTACCACTCCATTTGTGGGGGCAAACTGTCTACGGAGATACTTTTTTCAGCTGAACACCTTAGCACTGGTTATTATAAAAATTGTCACATTTGATTTGAGGCCTCAGGTGCAGCTCTGAAACAAAGGACGAGTTTCTAACTTGTGATGGATAGTACCAATCACTGTGTGACTCAGGCTGTTCCTATGGTTTCACACATAGTATGCAGCACAGTGCATATTCTGGGTACTATCAGAGTGTGTGGGCAGGCATTTCTCTTTAGGATCTGGTCCAGAATTGTTTGTTTGCAGTAGTTTATGGCTTGGGTCATCTATTATGGTGTTGTGATTGCTGCCTCTGTTCTCCAAAGATTTTTTCAGAGATGTGTCAGGACTTGACATCCAATTTTTCATCTGTTTTCAAAAAAGCTACCTCTACTTCAGTTTCTTGTGCTTTTTACCAGCAGAGGATGCATGGCTCTGGCAGGAGAATGATTAGCACAGTCCTAGAGAGCAGCCCATGTGTGCAAGTGTGCACACCCATACAAAAGAGATCCCATCCCTAGGAATGCTCTCTACAGGCCCTCGGAGGCTTCCTGTTTCAAACAGGAGCACACAGCAGACACTGGCTGGATGCAGTCACAAGGGGTTGTGTAATGCTAGCCAGCAGTTTTGTGCCCTGGCTCCTTTCTTCTTCATTGCTTTCGGTCTTTCCAATGTCTGTAGAAAAGGATAGCTGTGGCAGGAGAGTTGCCTATGCTGTGCAATAGAAGTACTGTTCCACCATTCTTAAAACAACTCAGCTCTTTTTGCCTTTGTCGCCCTCCTGACTCAGGGTCACTCACCCACCAGAGACTTCTGCACTCCCATCCAGCCTCTCAGCTGGTCATGCCTGGCAAGGGACAAGCTGGCCAAGTCTTTTGCTTGGTCCATTTGAATTTCCCCAGTTTCTGAACATCAGGATTTGCTAGAGCTATATGCATTAAAAACTGTGTTGTTTGGTTTGTTCGTTCGTTTGTTTTTCCAGTTACTGGAAAGTTGGTCTGAGTTATAAGATAGCATTTGAAATAAAGCCATTCAAATTTATTGTTTCATAGGTTATGCAGCTGATAGAACTATTACAGTCCCGTGGGAAGCAGAAACAGTCAGTTGGATAAACATATAAAAATGTGCAATTATTTTTAACTAGTGGATGAAACACAGGAGAGAAATAGTTTCTATTTCACATGGCTGTAATTGAATAGATTAAACCCAAGGATGGTTCATTTCTTTGGGCTGTTTCATATTTTTCTTTCAAAAGCAGTGACTGGTGGTGACTAGAGGTGGGTAATTAGCTCTGGCATGCAAAGGGGCTCATCAACCTGGCTTCTGTGATGGGCAAATCCAGATGCCAGGTGACTCAAATCGCAGCAGGCAAAAGGGTAGCCTGCCTGTCCAAATGAAATATAGGCAGTGTAGTTTCTAGTGTTTGCAGTTACACCTTTTGGCATTGCAGTCAATCAAAATGTGTAATTAGCCAAAAAAAAAAGGCATTGAGGCTGCATCCCACAGGAGTGTCAGGGAACATCCGCTGTGTACTACACACCCAAGCGCACAAGCCCGATCTCAGTGGAGTCACAGGGATTCAAACGAGAACAGATTTATTAGATGTTATTGAAGGCCCAAAAGACCAATGTGTAAGCCAGGCATCCTACTGGGAAGGTGATGTTCTGCCATCTGACAGGCACAGATCACTGCTCTCAGTGTCTGCACAGAGGTATCTTGGCATCAGCAAGGGGCAAAAAAGGTACCAGGACAGGAAGCGGCAGCACAGGATACAGCAAAAGCATAATTTCTTCTGTCCTCTTCTGCTCCTTTACGCTTATTTCAGCTTCATTAGATCACCTAACAGTTTTTCTAAGAAAGCACATTTTCCCATACCATCCAGTTATGGGAGCCCCTGAGAAGATTAATCATCCAGCTCAGAAGAGAAAGCCTCACGCCCTCACACAGGACACTGTGTGTCAGAAAACACAGGCTGTGGACACTGGGCTGGACTTGTTAAATAACATATAAGGGGTCTATGCTGCTCTAGAAACAGGAAACCAGCTGCCCAAGCTGACAATGAGAAGTGAAATTGCATGTTTATCTATGCATGTAGGCCATTTTGGAATAATTTTCTCTAGTTCTTTGTTCCTTTTCCTAATAAGCCAACTTGTTTATCACTATAGCAACCAGTGACAGATTCCTGGAAAGAAGAGCTGTGAATGCCCATTTGGACTTCTGTGGTCACGGGTGGTTGGTACGAGCAAGGTGTCACACCTGCCCCCCCCACCCCCGAGCTCTGAAATGCCCTGCAGGGAAAGAGCAGGGTGAGGCAGGCATGACAGGGTGTGACACAGTGTGAGGGGGATGTGCAGAGTGAACAGGACTAAGCACAGCTTGATGGAAGCCATAACAAAACTAAACATTTTTGTTTAAAATGAAAATATACCAGTTATACACAAGGCAAAGTAAGTTTGAAGTGCAGAGCTGAATCCTGAGCTGGAAAGATTCAATTATCTTTCTGTGACATGGGCTCTGGTGATGAGGACTGGAAGAGGTGGGAAATGGATGTACAAATAACCTGCTCAGAGCAGGTCCTGCAGGCACGGGTATGGATGGCAATCAACACTCTCACCAAACATCTACTGACAGCAAACACATCTGAAACCTGCGCCAGTGACCTTCTTGCTAGTGCTGAGCCACATTCCAGGTGACATCTCACAACTACAGCATTTGTTCGAGTGGTGAAGGTTTATGGGGCTGAGAAAAATGTGATGTCCAGAGACAACCCTCATGGGCAACATACTTACACAAAAATTAAAGTGTTTCTTTGCTTATCTACCTAGAAAAATTAATGCACGGCCCATCTTCCCAACTTTCCCTCCCTTTCCTCCCTCTGTGCCCCCCCAGTTACAAGAATATTAGCAGAAATGCAAACTCTTCATCTTCTTTTAAATCTGCCTTTTTGGATAATATTGAAGAGGAATATTCTTATGCTGTTTGCCTGCCCCTCCCCTGTGTTCACATAACTCATATTAGAAGCCCCTGAGCTCTCCTTATGTTCTGGTACCTACTCAGTTTGCTTATATTTTGAGTAAGCCCTGAGTATAAAAAGATGAAAGTTAAAAGCTGTGTGGTTGAAAAAGGCTACTTGACCCTTGGTCTTCATATGAAGAGGGTTGATTGTTTTATTCCATTTTTTTTGGTAAAGTAATGTTGTAGTAATGAGGTAATGTTGTTGCAGCACCAGTGTCCTAGCGAATGTCAAGCGAGCTTTTAAGGAGAGATATCTTCTAGTAGACTACATGATACAGTAAAAAAGAACCCAAGCAGACAAGTATTCAGGCATACAAATTTTTCTTTGGGTCTCAAAGAGATGTCAAAAAAAATGCCCTCAAAAGAGGAACAGTTTCAAGATACTCTATGGAATTACTCCTCATGAAGAAAATGTTTTCTTTCACCGTGTTGTGATTTTTTTTCTGAGGACCTCAAGCTGATGATTTGTGGTTTGGCTTGATTTGGCTTGGTTTAATTTGTTTTTTGTCCTTGAAAAGTCAAAGATTCTTCTCCAGTTTCTCTTGAAATCATAAAGGAGCCTCCCACATCTTTATGTTTCAGACCTTCTTGAGGCTTTATTGACAGAATGAATAGTTTTGGCATAACCAGGCATGGACTTAATCCAGCACTGCCAGATGCAATCAAACTCCTCGGCAAGCATGATTCTCCCTACCTGAAGACTAAATCAATGCTGCATGAATCTGTTATCTTCCATCTCACTGCTCAAAACCGGATCTGGGCTGACAGCAGTAACACTGAGACAGCTTGCAATCACCATGGTAAGTGGGTATTATATGACAAGGCTTGCAAACTCTCTTGCAAGGCAGCCGGGTGACACCTCACATTGTGAACCCGCAGATAGGAAAGTTTCTTGTCTTGGCTAGATTTCATAACATAGTATTTAATTCTGAGTTGGTCCTTACCATACAGAAATAACTGGCTGGCACTGCTCTGTTTTTTATAGAGATGTATTTTGAAAATGAGTGTTGAAGATGTATTGCTGAGGTGATAAGTGGTTTATGGCATCTCTGAGGGATTTATGGCACTGTAGTGTTTGAGCAGTTTGAGCAGTTGGACACTGTCACATCATTCCAAAGACCTAGGGCATACACCTGCCTCCTCAAACCTGAAATTTGGGGAGCTAGTTTGCAAAATCTGGAGATATCTCTTTATCTTATATTTTTATGTGTGTTGTATAAGTAATTGTATCAGATCCTGAGAGACATTGCAGGCACACATGGCAGGCAGTGTGAAAAGGCACATAAGAAAGTGTGATTTCTGTGCAATAACCCTATAGTCCCAAAACAGCCAAGGATTTATTATGGCTAGGGAAGAGCAGGTACCTTTTCAAATCATCTCCTCCTTAAGCTCACATTTTTCTCCTCTAGACAGGCTTGCCTGTACAGATCCAATGCAAAAAAGAAAGAGGAGTTTGCTGCCTCCTGGTGCAGACTGTGAATGGTGATGCTTCCAAGGCAGTGAAGATAGCATCCTTGTCTGGTACAAGACAGGCCATGAAAAAGGGGTCACATTGTATCAACACCAAGCAGAAACTCATGGGCAGGGAGTGTTACTTGAAACTCTGCCTCTTTTTTCCTCTCAAATACTCTAGATGAAAAAGAAGGGACAGCTGGCCTTGGTCAGCACCCAGTTGGCCTGCATGCCTTGTCAATATGTCTATGGATTACTGCTGCCTTTCCATCTGTTCATGGGATCTTCTCCCACGCTGAGATTCTCATTGAACCCCAGCGGTGGCCACGATACAGTAAATACAAAAGTTACCCAGTACCCTTGCACCGAGCTCACACACTCAGCTCCAGATTAGCTGGGTTTAGCAGCACTGAGGAACAGTGTTGGTGGTGTTTGTAGCACTGCCACCGAGCCACAGAGATAATATATTGCTCCTTCCCCCTTCGCTCACCTTCCCAGTATTTCTTCTCTGTCCCAGCAGGATGTCTCTGGAGCCTTCCAGCTCGTCAAGCACAGCACACTGCTCTGTGCTTGAAAGCATATGGCCAACAAACCAAAGAGCTTGCAGCTGGAATTTGAATGTGGCACAAACAGAACTGCTTTAAAAATCAAGGTATGTCGCCAGGAAGAAACAAATTGTAAAGACGCCAGACACAAAAGGAAATGTAGACCAACCACTGGTCTCAAGCCAGGAGCAATCGTCTAAACTTCCCATGATGATAATCCAGCCATCTCCCAAAGCAGTACCTAACCGTGCTGATGGTAAGAAAGTTCTCCTGATATTTTGCACAAGCTTTACTGGTACTGCATGTTCATAGTACTGTTCATACTGTCTCCTTGCAAATTGAAAATAGCTGACCACTTTCCCATTTATAGCAACATTTTAGACAACTACATCAATACCTCCCCTTCATATCTGCTTTTCTACAAAGAACTTTTTTTTTTTACTATAAGCTATTCTTAAAATTCATAATAAATAAAGGTGTTTTCGCTACAGCTGTGTATTTCTTAAAACATGGACTTCAATACAATAAATATTACTCTGATCAAGATCTTATCAGTGCCATGTCAAGGACAATATTTAGCATCCATACCTTTCATATAATAATTGGAAGAGTTAGATTATTTTTATTATCTGTTATAGGTCCATTTCTATGGTACTCTTCCATAGTCAGGTGCTCTGTACATAATCCTACTCCCTCCTCTCCAAGGTGATCATATGGCTGTGTTTCTCAGAATTGTTCTTGTTCATATCCTTTTTCCTTAGACTTTTCCCCTTTCCTCACAAACTCACAAAATATTCTGATATTTCTGTGATTTTTTTTCACAGGAAAAGCAATTTAAGTAATTTCAGCTTATCCAAGCATTCCTTAAAAGATTCTTTTCCTATTCCTAGCCTGTTCTTTTGTTATTAATTTTGAAGATTGTTAGCCAATAGATCATTGTTAACATCTTCAGGAAAGATTAATTCAGTCCTATTTAGGCCATAATTTTTGAAAATCTGTCTTTAATATGTGTGTTAATTTACTGTAATTTTAAAGGTTTTCTAAATTACCCTTTTCAGTACTTGCAATCTGTGGAAAACAAATCATGACCTTTCTCCTCCTCAAAAGGTTCTGATTTTGAAAACTTGTTGTAAGTTGACTGCCACTCTGAAATACGATCAACAAATTCCCCACAGGATCATCACAGAAGGTGTGGTGGAATATTTTTCATGAAAAGCTGGGATAAAATACAGCAGCAGAGACTTTTTCTGCAGGCTGCTGATAGGCTCATATACTCACTTCCCTGGTGATTTGATTTGCCTTTGTGCTTGCTGCTGATGCATGAGTGCAGGAAAAGTGAGAGTAATATTTTAGTCGGGATGCAGGAATTCTCATCTGATGAAACACCAGACCAGGAATGGGAGACCTCTGACAACCTCCCAAATCTGTGGCACCTGGGATGTGATGTAAGAGGAAATTCCTGCACAGATGCCCCCAAAAGAGCTGCCGAAGGCCTGTGACAGATTAGTGATGCAGATTCTGGCTTTCCAAGGGTGAGAGGACATCTCGGAAGCTGTGGGCAAACATGGGTCAGGTAGACTTGAAAAGGCTCAGGATAGCTTCAGGGGGTGGGGAATGGGAGGAAAAGGACCTTCTTCATCACTAGGCAAAGGATGGGGACATGCTATTATTCCCAGGAGTTATTTTTCCAAGGACAATTTGCCCTCAGCCAGTTTTGTTTGTTAATAAGGATGTGGCCAAGCTAAGCAATTTTCTCTAAGTCATTGTGTGCATTTCTTTCTCAAACCATGTCCATGGTAAATCATGTATAATTGGTCTGTAAGGCTCTCTGTGTCCTGCTTAATCTACTGTTTACTGATATGGTCTTTATCAACACTGACAGTTTTTTGGTGATGATTTCATCACCTCTAACAGAATGTAAACAGTGATTATGCAAACAGCTTACACTCCTATTCACCATGTTCGAACACTTTGATTTCTTATCTGGACTGTATACAGAAATGTGGTAGCACTTACTGCAATTTACTGGGGCTGGATGAAAGCACAATCCTGCATTAGGGATGGGCCACCCCTGCTGTGCTCTGCAGGACTTGCACTAGGGCTGTGACTTTAGATGGCACTTGGGGGAGATTGTCTGAGAGATTAGTCCCTCCTTCAGAGCACAGGTCTGTGCCAGATGTTGGCATGCTAGGGGACTTCTCTGATAGGCACAAGAAGCAGGTCCCACATAAGAATATACCCTCTTCCAACCCCATGTGCCAGTCTAATGATACCAAAGCTTTCAGAGATGTGCATTACCAAAACTAAGTATTTCCAAATAGATTTCTTGCCCTACAGCTTGCAATTCAGTACATATCACTGAGATACTATATGCAGAAACTTTGGGGGTTTACTTCCCTGGCAGGTAGAACTGTATACTTTAAGGAATATTATTTTTTCAGAAATCCTTAACCAGTTTTGGCATTTGAGAAGAAAAAAGCATTTCATCCTTTTTGTGAAAACAAGGTAAAGTTGTATCTGTCACAACCTTCCTCTCAAATTACTTTTTGTAATTCTCAAGTAATCCAGCTTAACATAGTTCAGCTATTTGCCTGAATTTTTCACTAAAGATGAGATACAGTATAATTCTCAAACAGCACAGTTTAACACACCAGCTCTTCCAAATCTGCATGTATTTGTTATGTATAGTATAAAAATAAAAGTCTTATGAACTTGCTCTATCAATACCGGGTATTGGAACTGCACAATTTTTTTTTTTAAATCTATTTTTTGTTCTTCCATATTTAGTCCTGCTGTTATTCCAAAGAGGAGTGAAATTATTCCACTACTTCATAGAAATCTCTGCAGTGTAAGGTTGAAAATGACCTCAAGAAATCATTTCATCTAGTGATTCCCACATGTTTTTAGCTAGTGGGGGATAACTTCATCTCAAATCTACAGCCAGTAATGGACACCTGAACTCCGGGCTCATGGGCCACCAGGTATCCCAAGATCTCAATATAGGTATCTTGAGACCAGGAATGTCTGCTTATCACCTCCTCTTGCAGGTTTGGATGTATCCTGCGGCCACCTTTGTGATTCACACGCCTTGTTCTTGGCTCCTTCATTTTCAAGGTGATCCTTGAGGAGAGAATGAGCAGAGCTCATGAGCAGAAAAACAGCTCTGAGCAGAAAAACAGCGTTGGTCACAGCCTACTCCCAGCCATCACTCTTCTTAAATAGCTCTGGTCCTTCCTTGGTTGGGGAAGATGACATTCACCCACCATATCAGAGATTTTTCTATGCAACTGTGAGCTGGCTGCCACGCCCAAGGGTTCAGCCAGGTCTTGCTGGCTTCTGGCTGGCAATGCACTGGACAAACTTTCCAAGCAATCTACGGATGGTCATCAGAACAAGCATCCCTGATTTAGTCTATTCCCTGTCCTTGAGGCAAAATTGAACAGATTCACACCGTCCTATCTGCTCTTAAAAACATTCAGTGTAGAGGATGCTGGTCACCTCTGCGGTAACCGATGCTCAACTGACCTTTCAATTAAAAGGACAATGTCTAATCCATATTACCTTCCCTCAGCAAATGAGATTACTGGTTTATCTGGTGATTTTGGAGAAGGAGCACGTATCTCATGCATGTGAAGATCCACATCAATCTTGTCTTTCTGGACAATAGATTCTTTCAGCAATTCCCAAGAAGTCACATGCCTTACAGTAGGTGTTGCTCACCTCTGAGCTCTGTGATTCATGGAGCTACATTCTTCTAAAAATACCTAGCCCAAAAATGGACACAGTTTTCCAGCTGGGGTCACTAATGCCAAGCTGAGTAAAAGAAAAAGTTCCTACATTTTATACCAGTTAATGCATCCCAGAAGGGTATTTGAATGTCTTGCAGCAGAACTATATTTAGCACCAATTGCAATCTATTGTCATCTTCTGAATCCTTTTCTGCAGCAGAAAAGAACAAACACATCAGGACAACTTCTGGAGAGCCCTAACTCTTGACTCATCACATTTAAAGGAACACACTGAATGACAAACTCAAATAGTAATTTGCAATCAGTTGTACATACACCTCATAATTTTATCTGAATAGCTTTTCTTCAGCTTCCTTCTGAAGACATTATGTGGGATTATCAAAAGCTGTGGTACAGTCAATGTAAATTCTGTCTGTGGTTCCTCAAAGTTTTGATAGGTTTCTATTCAAGTTTAGATTTTTTAGGATGGTATCATGTGATTTGCTCTTTAAAAACCTGTATATTTTCTGTTTTATTGGTTATTAAGTGACTGCTCAGTGGGAGCATTTCCAGGTACTGAATTAAACTTACCCATCACTGTATGTCCCATAGATTTCTTTCTAGCCTTGCTCTAAATATAGAGTTTTTTCACTTTTCACAGTAAAAACCTTCCTGTCCACCTGCAATTTTCATAAATGATCATTAACAGTTCAGAGGTTGCTCAGGATAAATTTCCTTAGAAATTTCCTTAGAAGCAGCTCACATGAATAGAGCTAGCCTATCTAGATAATCTGTCCTGTGCTCTTGTTGAAATTAATTTTACGGATGTACCCAATCAAAATTAACTTTATTTTGTGATTAATAAAGGAAAAAAGGAACTCCATGAAGTGCCCATCAATCATATTGCTCTTAAAATAGTATGCATATTTAAGTAGATTTTTCAGAAAACCTCATCTATGATGCAGACCCCCATGAACAAACACAATTCAGTGATTTCAAATTCCACTCTGAGCTCTTTCTGATAAATATGTTAATTTCACTATTATAACTAGATTGCAATGTAGAGATGGAGTCACAGTCACCAAATTCATTCCATGAGGCTAGTCCTTTTTAGATCACTATTTAAAGTTTGAATTATTTCTCCTTCTCAGAATCCTTTAAAGGATTAAGTATTAAATTATATATATTATTTTAAGACCTGGGTTTACTAGTCCTTTCTCTCCTCATAATTCATTGCCTTCACTTCTACCTGTATTTATAGTGTGCATGAATTAAGTTTTCCCAGGCAGAAAGCAAGATTAAAATACTTTTGAAAATCAGTTAATATCTCTGCTTGGATGCATCACATAGCAATGACCATCCCTTTTTTTTTCAGATTGCTCATGTTCTTGCAAGGTTTTTTGTGACTGATATAAGTTTTACTCTTCTACATTTTTTTACGAATTTTTTTTTTTAATTTTTGAACAAAGTTCCTCCTTCTTATGCCAGAGTCTTTTTTTTCTCTGACAGATGCAAAACATCACCTGGGCGTGCTTCTTTTGCTCACACACAGGCTCTCCATACAGGTGTGTATTCACAATGTCCGGTCACATGCCAAGAGTAATTTTAATTTCTAAATGAAATTTTTGCCATTTGGTAGCTTTGTAGGGGCATTGCCACTGACTTTAGCAGTGTCAGACCACCAGCCACTGTTTGTGCAAGGCATTCCATGTAACATTCCTGTTGTGGCATTCACATGACTACAGGGTAAACACAGGCATTTGTCCTCACTTGCTCACTATTTCTTTTCAGGGAACAAGAAGTCTCAGAATGCACCAGGATGAAGGTCTCACAGCACTGGTTGCACATAAAGAGGCTCCAGTCGCAGCACAATCTAATTTCAGAGACAATAAGAGACTTCAGCACGGAGGTTGAAAACTAAAGGCAGCTTGAGAAGTTTTTAAGCTCTTACAGAAAAGTAAGATACTTCTCTCAATGCTAAATAGTCTTGTTTTGTGTGTGTCTAACAGATCTTTTCTCCTCAAAAAGGAGCTACATGCTTTTTATACCTTCTAGGAATTGCTGCTCTAGACAGAAATGCAATAAACCCGGCATTTTCATTACTAAAACCTTTTCTTCAGCTGCTTATAGCTTTCTGGGAATAAAACTCATGTGTTTTCTTCCCATCACAATTAAGAGAAAACAAACAAAAAAGAAGCAGAAAATAAAGTGATATAAGCAACACGTGAAATATTTAATAAGCAAAAGAAGAACCCCAGCAATAAAGGTTGTCCAGTCTTTCAGATTTCAAAACACAAAGATTAAGTAAAGTAAGTTTAGGGACAGTGATATCACTTTTATGACAAGAGGCTTCTTTGCAGAAGATTGCATGAGGTTAAATTACCTACCTAGTACCCCCCGAAAAAATTAAACAGCACTGGCTCAGAGTACAGCCCGGAAACTCAGGAGACCAAATTACTTTATCTGCCTCCCCTTGATGAGCAACTCTTCTCCAGTCATAGAAAAACAGAATATTCAAAGACAAACCCCAAAACTTTGCAGGGCTTTGTCTGCTTTTTGCCTCTTACTTCCTTCGGTGAGCCCTGGCCCGAGGGGTGTTCCTCAGACAGTGCTGGCCCTGGCTGTGCTGCCCTCTGCTTTGTCACTGCTGGTGACCCAAGAGGTGACACCTGAGTGCAGAGCACCCAGACAGACACACAGCCCTGCCCAAAGGAGAAGCTTCATCCTTAGCAATTCCCTATTCTTGTTTTTCTCAGGTCTCATTATCAAACCTTCCCAAAACAGAGTTGTGCTCAGTGTTCTTGTTTGATGCAGAGCATAAAAGGACAATAGAATTTTATTAACCCCAAATATGAAATGCATCTGCACCTAAGCAAGAGCAGTCCTACAAGTCTTACAAAAAACAGGCGAGTGGGTCCTGAGCAAACCCATTTTCTCCTCCTCCAGCTTCAGCAGAGGCTGGCAAAGAACTCCCTCCTCTGTAGGCACTCCTGTCCCCTGCAGCTCCTCAGAGCTCTACTCCTTCCTCCAACAGCTGAGGGTTCTCCCAGGCAACTGACAGCTCCCTGCATCAACTTGCACAGGGTTTGACCTTACATGGATTCATTAGTCCATAAATGCAGACAGACTTTTACACCTGCACAAGGTTCACAGCAAGGCTGGGGCCAAAATAATTCACACTGTGAATTATGTGTGTGCCAGTCAGGCCCAGTTACTCTTTCCAGCCTCGCACCAGAAAAAGGTCTAAGCGTGAAACCAGGAGGAAGAAAATCAAATTAAACATCCAGAATAATACAATTCTCCTACATTATTTTCTCCATGTCTGTATCTTCCCCAAGCCACTTTTGTCAAATGCCCTATCTGATTGGTGCAGGATTGCTTGGCATGAGCATGGTCTGAAAAACAAATGTCACCCCCTGGAGAATTTTGCCGAGAATAATAGATCTGTGTGAAGGTCTAAATCAATAGAAGTCTTTCTGAATGCATTTCTAGGAAACCTAGAAATATCAGCAGTGACTTTGACTAAAATACAAGGTCCTACTGTTTGGAAAACAATTTATAGTTAAGTAATTTAAATTTCATAGCAAAGAAGGCCATATAGTGAGAACTTCACCCACCACAGGAGAGGGAAGATGGAGCTGTTCAGGGACCACAAATACTAGCAAAATTTAGGTTTGACAGGGTTTTTTTGTGGTTTGTTTTTTTGTGTGCTTGCTTTTTTTTTTTTTTTTTTTCTTTTTAAAGTTTGATTTCTGGATCCTATTTCAATCCCAAAGGAATACCCTTTTCTGTCACCCTTGAATTTCAGCTTTTGCATATTTTTTCTCCCTAAGGTTTATCTTCTGTCAGAGGATTATTTTCCCCTCTACTAAAAGCTTCTTTTAGGTTATCAGAATAGGAGTTTAAGGTCTACATTCTGTCATTTCTTATTTACATGATTTTAAGTGTTTCTCCTAAAGCTTAACTGAAGGAGAAATAAATATAGAGGCTATGCTACCATACAGTCAATTGAAATGCATACCAAGGATTCTTCCCCTTTTTCCACTATTAGGACTAGCATTTATGAAAGGTCTGATTCTCCTAACCTGAATTTTGTTACCCAGTGCCACCCACAAACCTTTCGTTTGAGCTTCAGCACCACCTTGCTGGACACCTAAAGTGGGGATGCATCCCCATGTGCCAGTTCCAGGGTTCAATGAACCAGTTTTACTCTTGCATCTCTTTGACTGAGTAGCTCAGCAGCTACCTTCAGTCCTAACCCAGCTGAGATGCCTCAAGCCTACCTTTTTTTGCCTTCCAGAAGCATGTCTTCTCCATGAGGATATATGCTAGTCTTGCCAGCAATGAAGGGAGGAAAGAAATTGTGATTTCTATAGACTGACTGAACTGATGCCAGTGGGTGGATGGCAGTGAGGAGAAAGAATCACAGGGCCAGAGAGGGAGGAGAAAGGAATTTCGTATCACCTGGTGCTCCCACCTGATATGATGGGAAGTGTTGTTCAGAGCTCTTCCATGCTGTGGAGGTGCTGACACTGCATTTCTCTCTTTCTAAAACTGAGGTTTCACTGATCACCAGGGTATTAAATAAAATATGGGGTCTGCTTTCTCCAGCCATTTTAGTTCTTTCCCTCAGTTTATGAACGAGTATTCTAGTGTTTCTCTTGGGAGACAGCCCACATGCCTACAGTGTGTTCTAAAGGAAGATCATTCCCTTGCACCCTGGGCCTTCACATCATTTCTCTGTGACCAGCCTTTCAAGGGGTCGGGCTGGCCAGGAGCACAGCAGAGGAGGAGGGTGACAATAGCATTGGCTGCAGGGTCCATGGCTGGTACTAGGATCCCCGTGGTCAACATAACTCGGTGGCATCCATGCACTCTGTGAGGGGGCTTAGTTAGGTCAGCCCTACAGCAAAGCCCTATCATGATCTGAACACTAAAAGCCTGGCTTTACCACCACGATGCTATGAGCTGTGTGTTGATGACTTTAAGTGTTAATTAAATGTCCTTTTGTCCAGCTTTGATTGATGAAAACTCATTTGGTTGATACAAACTCATTTGCTTCCAGGGATCTCTTACTGGGGGCCATCACAGCCTTGAAAACCTTAGAAAGAAATTCAAAGTGTGAAAACCCACTGCAGCAGCAGAGAAAACAATTTGCAGGAAAACAGAGAACACCAGCAATAAAGGCAGGCAGGGGGAAGGGATGCAGCTCTCCAAGGCTCCCCCAGGGCACAGTGAACTAAAATCAAAAGAGAAAACAGCACGCAAGACCAAATCCTGCCAGTGGCAAGTCCAACAAACAGCTGGAGCAAAAGGCAGCTCTTGGAAACAAAGCTGCCGCTTACCCTCACCCTTCCTGTGTAAGTATCCTCCACATGAAAAACAAGATACTATGAAACATTAGACAGTTCTGCTCCCATGAATTTCTCCCTCACTTTTCTCTTGGGTCTGACTGCTTTTTTAACCTTTGGCAGCCTCCTCACCAGACCTGCTGTGCTGGACTGGGACAGCAGTGGGGTGTGCAAGTCCATGCTCCCTCAGCAGCCTGGACAGCAATGGGGGTAAAAGCATGGGGGAGGTCACAGATCCAGCTGGCTTTCTACATCCTTATACTCAGATTCTTTCTCTTTTGGGGATAGGAAAAGCAACTGGAGAGAGAATATTACATATCTGGTGTTCATGAAATAGTTTGGGTTGGAAGGGGTCGTCAAAGATCCAGCCCTCCTGCTATGAAAAGGGGCATCTTCCACCAGACCGCATTGCTCAAAGCCCCATGCAGCCTGGTCTTGAGCAATTCCAATGATGCAACATCCTTGTACTCGGTCTTGTTGAACTTCATGAGGTTTTCATGGGGCACCTATCAAGCCTATCAAGGTCCCTTTGGGTGCCGACCCTGCAGTGAGTCATCTGCACCACTCTGCATCATCTTCAAACTTGCTGAGCGGGGCATTCAACCCCACTGTCCACGTGTAAAGTCACCCATTTTCATTGTGAATGCAGTGTTCCATTCATACATACGTAATCTTTACATATAAATATATATATTTATATTTATATAAATGGGACCCCTCTACCCCTCTTCAAAGTGTTGTGCTGTTTTTGGCTGGGGTACAGTTAACTTTCTATATAGTAGCCAGTAATAGGGTCATGTTTTGGATTTGTGCTGGAAACAGTTGATAACGCAGGGATGTTTTCATTATTGCCAAGCAGTGCTTGCACAGTGTCAAGGCCTTTTCTGACCCTACCCCATCAGTGAGGAGGCTAGGGGTGCACAAAGAGTTAGAAGGGACATGGCCAGGACAGATGACCCCAACTACCAAAGGAATATTCCCCACCCTACATATGATGTCACACTATATACAAAGTAGTAGATAAAGCAGTGGAAGGAAAAAGGCAAGGGAGACTTTTAGAGGGATGGGGTTTATCTTCCCAAGTTACTGTTACATGTGACGGAACCCTGATTTCCTGGGGATATCTGAACACCTGCCTGCCCATGGAAAGTGGTGGATGAATTCCTGTTTTTGCTTTGCTTGCATACGTGGCTTTTGCTTCACCTGTTAAACTGTCTTTATCTCAACCTGTGAGTTTTCTCACCTTTACTCTTCCAGTTGTTTCCCTCATCCCACGGAGGTGAGGTGGCAAACCAAGCAGCTGCTGATGGCTGGGCTTAAACCACAACATTTACTTTTGTTGCCCAACATGGGGCTCAAAGTGTCCACAATAATGAAGATTTGATTAGAATGTGCTGGATTGAATTTGTAGCTGTTCTTGCTGTTTAGCTATTAATGAGCAGGCTTCTGTGCTTGCCATGAGGCTCGCTTGCCTGACTGTGTATCAGAGCCGAGTGCTCGTTAGTGGCTGCTTTCTGCTTTTGCTGCTTGCTGAGCTCCCGTGCTGCTTATCATCTTACTCTGCTGTGCTTGGGAACATTTTGATAACAGCCTGGGCTGGCTGATGGCCAGGACATTGCTGCTGTTTCTGTGCTGCTGTACTGGACAGGCTGGAGTTCTGGTGAGAGCTTGAGTTGAAGAGACCCTGACAAGCGGATGAGTGAATGTGGGTGCAGAACACCCAAAATATCTGTGCTGCAGTAGTTGTACCTCTGAAGGGATGTGGCCTAAGGATGAGGACACACTGGAGAAGGTACACCTTGGAGTGTCACTGTGAGGTCATGCTTGAACACCTCAAGGCATGTGGCCATGGATAAGTCCATGACAGTATTCATCATCTGAAAGTACAGAATGGTACAGCAGATAAACATGGAGGCAGTAGTTTTCTACATCTAGAAAGTGCACAGAATGTGAGAATCTCCTGCTCAAAGCAGATGCACTTTTCACAGCATTGAACAAGGTTTTGGAAGGGCTATGAAGGTCATTGGGAATGGTGCACTCAGCCCCAACTCTGTACTTTTAAGTCTTCCTGGGTGCTTAACATTTGGGTTTAAAGCAATTTGAAGATAACTTGTCATTTGGCGCTGTAGCTATATTGTTTTAAAACATTATTTTAATGGTAAAAAAAGAGAAAAAAAAGGTGAAATTTTGCACTGGTATCCTTACCTTGGGAGTTTGTAGTTGCAGAATTACAGCTAAGGATTACAAGCTCCCGATATGAATGCATATTTGAGTGTGTGCTTATAATATATACCCACAGAGGAATACACGGAAACAACATCTATTTTGGCAACCCTTGCACTTTTCAAATTAGATGCAGAAGAGTTATTCTAATTATTTAAAGGTCTCTGAGCCTCAGCAAATTGTATTGACAGAGCTTTCATTTTCAATAAAAAACAGACCTGAAATGCTTTTGTAAATGTGTTGTTTTCATAAAAAATTTTATTTCACTGTTATTGACTTTTATATTGGGCAAAAGCTGTGCAGGCAGCCACATTTATACATGTCCCCATCCCTAGTCCCCTTCTTGCCCACCACAAGGTTGCTGATTTCTCCAGTTTATTAACACTCCCAACTCCTGACACAAGGTGATCCAGCTGCACAAGGAGCCAAGTGCATTGGGTTAGCTTTTAAGTAAAGGCAGAGGCAGGGAAGACAAACTTAAGGAGAGGATTTTGGAGTGCAAAGCATGAAACTGGGACAGGCAATATGAAGAGAGCTGAGTACTGGTGAAGCAGGAATCAGATGAGCTGGGATGATTGAAGTAGAGAGGAGCAAAGATTTTGCTACAGATTGTCCTGTCATGAAATTGAAATATAGGGCTTTAAATTGCAAGGTAGGTGATGCAGAATGAGATAAAAGGAAGCCAAGGGAATAGTAGTGAGCAATGAGCTGTGCTTTGATGCACATGCACCGTAAGCGCATAAACCAATTAATGAAAATATTGCATTAGCATCTGCAGCAGGATCATCCCTTCTTTAAATTTGTGTAGAGCTCTCCTGGACATGGCTGCCTCTTGCCGGTTGGGTGTTGCTCATGCCCATCCAAATTTTCCATTAAGAGGAGTGGTACTGCTCTGGTTTTAATGAGTTTCCTAATAAAGAGATGATGACTGGCAGTGTAATTTCCCTTCTACACTTTGTGCTTTCATGATGGGACTTTATTATTAACCTTACTACTACATTTTCTGTTATTTTACTCTGGTGGTTTAATTGTATTTCCACCTCAGTCATGTGCATTCATTTTCTAATAGTCTCCTTTCCCAGACTGCTTTCATGTGAGCAGCAGGGTTTTTCAGTTAAGTACTCTGTGATGGTTTTAGTATGCATTTCTTTCTGGTTTAATCTTTCTCTTTTTCCCTCTCTGCCTATGTATTAGTCATCCTTAATGGGGTACAGCACCTTGTGCTCTCTGACATGGAAAACAGGGACAGTGTAAGCAAACATCAAGGACAAAGCATAAAAATAACAGAGGCAGTCTCCGTAAAAGGGGAATTAACGACTCAGGCAAATGGATGCCACATGTTAGTAATTTTAAGGAAAGAAAGCATCAGCCATGCTTAGAAATGCAGATGTATTTATCGCCTTTCAGCCCCCCTATTTAGCTGTTACTAACGCGTATTGAAAGGGAACAAAGAAAATTTCTGAATGCAGAAGCAAGGATGTCTTAGCAGGTGGTCCGGGGTAATGGAAATTTAGGGCACAAGCAGCAGATCTGATTCTTATTTTATTAATGCTGACATAAATCAGGCATGTGTATCCAGTGAAGGAGTGAAAGAAGTTATGCCAAGGCAGGGCTGGAGAGAAGTCAGTCAGGTCTCCCATATCCAATCCAAAACAGAGCAGCAGCTTCCTCAGGAAGCACTTTTGCTCTGACTAAATAAGACAAGATGGAAATAAATCTTTGTATTTCACTATAAAATACTGTGATGTGTGCACAGACAACTCTTGGTATGTGAGTGCCTGTCTGATAATGCAAAGGAGCAAAACTGCAGTAACCCTAGAGATACGGTCAGTGGTTAGGTATTCAGTCAATAAAAATAATTGAGAGTCAACTCTTATTTAAGAGTCTGGCCCCTTTCCAACATCAACATTTTAGGGGAGCTGTACATTGAATCTAAACAAAAAGTAATTTGCCAGAGTTAGTTAAAGATCTCCAATGTGAACAGGAATCAGGACCTTTGATTTTACATCCCGGTGCATGTTTCCATTTGGCATGTTACACGCTAACGCTGTTTGCAAGAAGCGAGGGCAGTCATACTCATTTGCTGAAAAATTGTAAGCAGTGCAGAAGGCCTCATGAAGCTGAAACAAGGGATTGCCCTGTAGCACAGGAGAAGCCTTCCTGCTGATGGGGTTATGAGAAAGATCCAGAGCTGTCTTATAAATATCTTCATGAGAAGAAAATTCGGGGTGCTAAAGAGCCCTTTGAACTACTGGGGAAAGGTATTATAGGAACCACAGGCAGGCAGGTGGATAACATGTAACGAAATCAAATGGAAAATGAAGGCTGTCTGAAATGGCAAAGCTGAATAAGCTTGTGTTGATGAGGGTTGAGAAGTGGATTGTGAACTCTCCATTTCTGGTTATCCATGCTGGATACCTTGCAGGAAAACATACTTAAGCAAGGGACACAGAGCTCGGAAGAGGAAATCTTCAGCAAATTAAAGGGCTCATATTAAATAAATATTTGATTAGGTGGTCTGACAGCCTTGACTTTAACCCGTGTGAGCCATTTGGTCTGGCTGTCCATCACGGCCGGATGCCCCAGAGCCAGACGGGGAGCGGTCCTGCGTGCAGCCTGCAGCCTCCGTGTGCCCGGCTGCCCTAGCGTGGGCAGGCTGTTCCTAAAGCGGGGCTAATGAAATCCTGCCACACAGCTTTGCAAAGCGCGGAGCTCCATAGGGTTACCTGCCCGAAAGCTCTTCAGCCTCTGAGCACAGGAACCCCGCTGTGGTTGCTCAGAGCCGCAGGATGCCGGAGCACTTGGCCAGAGCATCCCTGCCAGGCCCTGGGGCACTGCTGCCACGAAAGAGAAGCGCCAGTCTCCACTTTTCAGACAGCGCATGGAGCGCCAGAGCCCACATCGCCTGACCTGAGGTCTTCAGCATTATCTGCCGCACCATCCTCTTCCCTTGGCCACCTCCCCGGGAAGACTGACCGGGACATGTCCTGCAGCTTCCTGGAGTTACTGACAGACCCTTCCTCACGCCTACAGCGAGATTAAACATGGGAACATAAATAAAACGGTTCAAAATAAAACCCTGTCCGCAAGCGCACCGTGGAGAGGACTTGCGGCGGAGCGGCCGGGCCGGGCCGGGCCGGGCCGGGCCGNTTCAGTTCTGTCACATTAAGAGTGGAGCTGCAGCCATGCTGCAGTCCTGTGCTGCCTGCTACAGTGGAGCCAATGCTACATTTTGGTCAGTGGAAAAACCAGTTATTAATCAGCAAAGAACTATTGATTTTCCAACTGCTCTTTCCATAGAATAGGAAGTCAGCCGTTGCAGCTGGCAGGCGTTGAACTGTGAAGTGCCACCGGGAGCACCTCTGGCCCAAAGGAGCGAGTCGATCCGTGTTGGGAGCTATGGGGTGTCCTGGGGTCACCGCTCAAATAGAGCAGCTCCCAACTCGACATGGAAGTACATTACATGTTTGTAGTTAACAAATTAGGTCAAATTCACTGTTGCACTGGGAAGCAGAATGGAAGATGTGGCATACTATTCAACTCCACACAAAACCGTATGTTTGGTGCATGTTGGTAGTTTTCCAGTAAATTCATAGTGGCCCTGAGAAATACATAATTTTCCTCTGATAGAATTCAGTTAGCAAAACAAGCTTCTCTCTTTTTTCTTTTTAGTGCAGTAGAAATATTCATAAGGTGTTCAATGAGATATAGTCTTCTGATTGCTTTTCTTCTATGTATAGACCAATTGTGATGGTTCAATCAGGCAAACATGCTGATCTGAACCATACACATTTGCCTATTTATTTTAGCTAGGTCTATAATGGAGATTTTTATCACCAGCTGCTGGGATTTGGGATTCTTTTTATGAAACCTGACCAGAAACATAACATTCTGAGACCTGAAAATCTTCTTTTGTAGTCTTTTTCCTAAGACTAAGTGATATAGTAATATATTTCCTAAGTAATATGCTCAAGAAAATAATTGAAATACGTCCACAATGCAGAGATTATGCTGACATTTACCCAGAAGAGTGTCAGCATCAGCATAGTGCTGCATAATAGAAACAGGACAGTGTTCTTTTAAACTTTTTGGTATGAAAATGATAATTTCATGATCTAGAAGATGTTCTGCTTTGAATCAGAGTCTCAGCTGTCCAGCAGTCAGCAGAGGGTGAGGGCTGGCTCACATCTATTTTAGGTACCTTGACAATATGCACACAGCCCTTTACTCTGCATTTCTCCAACAGATCAAATTGTGGTTGTTTCTTCAGTCATGGTCCAGCAACACAATGACAGTAGCAAAGATGTGAGTTCTCACAGCTGTCATTAAGAATCACAAGTTCATTTACTCACTACTGAAACTTTTATCTGAAATAATCCAATACTGTGCAACAGCTCCAGGAAACTGGAAAGAGACAAAATGTCTCTTTGAAACCTGAGCTATGAAAGAATTACCCTCGAGCTTGACACGAAGAGCACTGTGCACAGCTCTGTTCTAGTGATCATCATCAGGAGAACATTGGAAGGTAGGTTAGATGCTAAAATTGCTTGTGGAAGTCAGTGTTCCCAGTGTCACAATTAGTGTTGACACTATGGCAAAAACAGTCCTGGCTTCATGTAGCGCCAATGGCACATGCAGCCCTACTGCATGGAAAAACTGGTCAGCTTACATGGTTTAAGTCCAACTGAAATTAAAGCAATTTATTGATTTATTAGCAGTGCATATTTAACCTATTATCAGTGGCATATCATATAAAGCACAGCAAAATGTTAATAAACACCTTATATATAATACAACTTATGTTTAACACTTGCAAAATGTTAATAAACACCTGCGGATTTCTAAGCATGCCCTTACAGCCCCACCATTTAAGAGCCCCCCTCCCAGGCAGTGTGCATTACACCCCCCATGCTTGTGTGTGGCTGCAGGTGCCCATGTGCAGCCCCTCCTGTGGAGCAGAGTGTGCACCCACCCTGCTCACACCAGAGCTGCTGCCTCACCCTGCCCAGGGCAGTGCCCCTCACGGCCCCATGTGCACCCCGAGGAGTGGTGTACCCCCGTGCCACCCCGAGGAGTGGTGTACCCCCGTGCCACCCCGTGCTCTGGGACACGGGCTGTGTGCTGCTGCGGATGCCGTGGGTGGCGCCCGGCAGTGCCCAACCAGGTCACTCCTCCTCCCCCTGCTCCAAGGCATCTACCTGGGGTCTCCTTGTCATTCCCTGGTTATTGATTCATCAGGATAGTCATTTCCCTGGTTAGTGCTACCAGTATCAGGTGCTCACTCTCGGGTGGTTTTGGGTGTCCCAAAAAGCTGCTTAAATGGGGGTGCTGCGGGGCACCCCAGCTGGGGATGTGCTCCGAGGTTTCCATGGCTGCCTGTCCCTGTGTGAGCTGGACAAGCTCGCAGCTGACACTGCCCTTGTTTCTGGGTGCTGAAGGTTCATCAGCTGATACTCCTTGCTTTCCTGGCATGCTGGGAAGGGCCCTCAGTTCTGGTATGAAGTGCTGAGCAGGACATCTCCCTGTCTGCTTCTGGCCCAGTCCAGGGTCCTCCCAGCTGACTTCCCCATGGCAAAACCTTTAGAGACATGCACCCTTTGTTTTCCTCTGTTAGAAGAGTTTGCAATACAGCTAAAAAAGTCAAAGTTTACTGGTGGTTGGTTATATGGCCCTGGTCTGGAAGGCTATATAAGCTTCAGATCCTCTCTGAATGCAACTTTCTAGAAAACTAAGGGTTTGTTGCAACTGTTTCTCTCTCTCCCCTGTAGTGATACGCTTGCTGTTTAGATAGTAGTAATCTGTATTTCTAGATATGCTTATTTGTTTTCAATATAATATTTCTGTGCCTTTTCTTATTTTTGTATTTTTTTAGTATTTTTTTTCCTTAAACATGTTTTCAGGACAGTGTTCTGCTTTTATATGGATCATTCCTTTTCCAGGCAGTTTCTCTGAAACGCTTTCTTCCTCTGCTGCTTTCCAAACTGTGTCAGTGCCTCTTCAGCTTGATATTACTTATTTTGGGTTTTTTATTTTACTTATTTCTTAGAGATTTCAGCTTCTGGGTCTCAGTCACTGCCCAAAAGCAACCAAGAGTGTTCCCAGTGGTGCTGGGGTGATGGAGTGCTTTGTGCAGTCACATCCTGTGTGCTGAGTGAGCCTCCTTGGGGCTATGCCGGAGCTGATCTCAGCATCTCCTGTTAGTCTATAATAGTGCACAATAATGTTGTGACTCTCAGTGTGCAGCTGTTTGCATTTGACCAGGACATGGAAAAAGAAACAGTAATTTGGGAGCACATTTTTTTCCCACTTTTTTTTTCCATCTGAAGAACAGCAAGTGGTCCAAATTTAGCCAGCTGTGATGCTTCTCTCTGGTGGCTCTGCAGCACAGCTTGATCAACAGGAAAACAGGGAATTGTAGAGAAAAATAAATAGCAGCAGTGGTATTTTCAGATGTGAGATGATACTTATGTCTGTAGGGGTTCACTGTTCTCCAGCTCAGACAGCACTGAATTGTCCTTTAGAGAGAAAAAAACGACAAAGGATGGAAAACAATATTTTTTGGGTTCCTTCTTATATTTCATGTGCACTCACATCTCCAGTTTTATAGACTGAACCAGATGGAACCAAATCTTGTGTCAACCTTGCCCACCCTTTCAAAGATGCAAAATGCAAAGTCCAAATAAATCAACAAAATTAGATAAGAATAATATTGGCAAAGTTGTATTTACAATATAACTTTACCTCACTCCCTGCAGCCCTCCTGCTCTTAGGTTTATGCGCTGCGTGAAGCTTTATAAAGCTGACATTTGGGATCTATCCCTGGAGGATTATCTTTGAAGCAACATACCACTTCTTAGTACTGAAGATATTTTTTTTAACATCCTGCATTCATAATTCTAAGACACAAACAATACTATCAATATTAATGCACTGAAGACATTTTCTTCTGTACCTGAGGATATGTAACTACCCACAGAGATGAGTAGAATTCCATAAATATATACAAAAATCTTAGCTTTTGTCATCATGACACCTTCAGAACTGTGATTGTAATAACACTCCAGAGCACAGTATTGTTACTAGCTGCCACAGAGCCAGAAGTCACCTCTCAGGAAAAATTGACTCCATTGAATCATGCATCTCTACTCATGCTGAGAACATACTGAACACATATATGTACACACACACACATCTATGTATAAATACATATATATATATCAAAGTGTGGTTATTCCTTTAAGTGAAAATCATTTCCTCTTTAAAAAAATATTTTACTTTCTGTTAATATAATGATGATAATAATAATAATAATGATGATGATGTAATTTAGGAAGAAATAGTTAAATAGTTGTATAAGAGTGTGTTTAGGCTTCTATTGGCATAAGGACTTTGTAGGCAGTCCTTCTGCATTTAGAAGGTACCATTTATTCCTCTGTCTGCAGAAGAATATTGCCATTGTTTTGTGTCTAGACACCCCCATGTAAGAGGTAAATTGTCACTCAGAATTCTTTGATCTGAAACAGATCTACTGCAATCCCTAGAAAATTTTGAATGCAGGTGAAAGAGTTACATTTAAATCCATTCACAGATAACTGGCATGAAGGAAATAGGGTTATTTTAATTATTTTCTGTTAAAAATAGTGGGCTTGGTTATGTTATCATCTTGGATGTAAAACTGGAGCTTCTTCATCAACCCTGCTAAAACAGTTCTACATTATAATAACTAAGAATTAGGTTACTCATGGTCACAACAGAAGAAAAATGTTTTAGACGGCTAGACACAGTCAGTGATAATAAACACTTCTTAGTTAGTCTTGTACACCTCTTTCTGTCCAAGAAGGTTGATCTGAAAGAAGAGTTTGCAATTTCTGGATAACTTAAGTTTATATGCCTCAAATACAACAGGGATATTGTACTATTATCCACATTGATAAAGATGCCCTAATTATTTCCCTAATATTGAAGAGAACACTAGTGCCCCTTGCAACAGAGTGCTTTTTATGCTTCCTTTATTTCTTTGTAATTTTGTGTAATGTTTGTTGTGGAGTTCTTGAGACTTTTCTTCAATATAATTGTTAAATAGTAAGCATAGTTTTTATTAGTTATCTAATTCTCTTTTAGATACCACGTAGAAATTTATAAACAAGGGTACTTGACAGAGGTATTTTACATTTTGACTATAAAATAGATAGAAATAATTGATGTACTGATTATTTATTTTTATATTTCAAACAGGCAGCAACAGGACTAAAGAGGGCACATTTAAAAGCCTTATTAAAGGCCCTAGGCAACAGATTTCTTCCTGTAATGTATTTTAGTATGCTAACTGGTTTATGGATAATAGAGCTGCATGAGATGTTTGCAATGGAATTGGGGTCACTTGAAATTTACCTTACTGTCATCACAGAATGAAGCACCCTTCACCTAGATATCACCAACTATAACCACTAAATCATCTCCAATGGGCTGCTGAGCCCGTGACATTCCTATGTGTACAATCCAGAAAGCTTCTCTGCATTGTCTCCTCCCCTGAGACTGCCTTGGCCTCACTTTGTGGCTTTTGTTGGCTCCAGTGGTCATAAACAACCTCCTGATTTCAAATCTCGTTTTTTCCTGGTTGGTTTGTGCCTTTTGTTGTTGTTGTACCAAGGCTGTATTTTATCTGAAATAGCTTTTCCCTTTCCAGAATTTACTCATCTGAGGTAGAGGAGCTTTGTCCTTCCTGCGGGTCTTGTTCAGTGAAGCAAACCAAGTTGTCCTAGTCCTCTCTACTAAACACAGTGAGTATCTCTGTTCATCCTAAAAGCTCTCTCCTGTGCCTAGTCCAGTTTAAATTCAGCTTTCTTGTATGTAGGTGGCTGGAACTGTGTGAGACCCCAAGGAGAATGTGTGTTTTGCTGGAGTCACTACAACCTTTCACTTGCCTTTGTCATGGCTGCAAGGTGTGGAAACATCTGTGAATACACATGCTCTTGTGTGTATGCACAAGTGTACATGTTCAGGTAAGTAGTCATGTGCATCCACACACATCCACACATGTTTTTATGTGTTTGTTGCCAGCTGAGGAACTCTCAGATTGCAGTGCACATTTTTATTACTATTGCTGAAGTGCATGTCCTTGTGTGTTATGGTACTCTGTTGGGATTCCTCCTGTCCTCATGATTCCTTCTCCCTGTGTGACAGTCTCCTCCATACTGAAGACAGGGTACTTGGCAAGTTCTGTTACCACTTGTCTGTTTTATATACCATTAATATTGCTAAAACTAAACCAGATCCAGTTCTTGAAAAACTCCGCTCATTGTCTTCTTCCAGCCCATCATGTTGACATTCTCCCTTCAAGCATCCTTACACTACATGACTTGTACTTGTTCTGCTTAAAATAAAATTATCTCGTGTGTGGCTGTATAGCAGATGTTTCACAGATGTTTAGATAAATGAAATTGTGGTCTTAGTATTGCATAGTAATAATAGTTTAAAAAATATCAACTATAGTTTCTGAGAAAGATGCTAGGCTCATTTGACACATATGTTGCATTGCTCTTCCATCCATCATCACAGATTTAATTAGTTTTTCTTCAAAAATTATTCCAAGTTCTTGCCTCTTTTGTTTAAGTTTGCCTAAGATCTCTACTCTCAAACTTGTGATTGTATGAGCCCAGTCTAGCATGGACTAATTCTGGTTCTGACTATCCTTCTGATACTGAGATAACAGCTACTTCCCTCCCTGTCTGTGAGTTATAGCATGCAAGAGCATGTGCCTGTTGCCCATTAAAGAGCAAGCAAGTCTCTTGATGTCGTCAAAGACATGATTGTTTGTGGAGAAGCTGGGAAAAGCCCTGATGAAGGTAACTGTTTCTGCAGGCAGGCAATGAAAGCTGGAGGTAATGGAGGTTGGGATGGACAAACCACATCTGTAATTTCTGTCATTAAGTTTGTCACATTAAACCTGAAATGCAAATACTTCTTTCCCATGGTCCCCATCCCAAAGGAGTTGCCAGGTAGCTCTTTTATAAGTGTGCCTATATTTGGTTGCAACCAGTGCTCTGGCTCTGTTGATCACCCCTGTGCTTCCCAGACATACAGCCTATGGATATGGCGTAGGAGAAGGATGGAGCTTGGTGTGATGGTGCAGGCAACATGACTGTCACCACTGATGAGGTAGCAAACATTGCTGCTGAAGCAGTAGAATTCTTTAGGCCCAGAGCAGGAGAGGAGCTGGTGCTCAGACTCTTTGTGCAAGGTCAGGGGAACACATATTTGCCCTTTATAGCTGTTGGACCTGGACTAAAAATGGAGGACTTTGATTCTAACGGGGATTGCAGCAGTCAGACATGGGGGTGGGATGTGGTATCCCACCAGGTGGGGAGGATCACTGCACCCACGGGAAGCTGTGTGGTGCCCTTTGAGAAAATCTCCATAATGGTATCCCAAAAAGTGAAATGAAAGTGGATTCAGGAAATTAAAAAGCATACACAGCTGCTTCAAAGAATCTTATACCTTACTTTCAGCACATCCCTGCCCTATCAGTTGTGGTGTTAGGTCTGTCTGAACTCTTTCATTTCCCTGTTGTGGTGTCACGATTGTTTGCTCCCCCAGTCAGCTCATTTTTAATCCCTTTTTTTTTTGAGCTGGGCTAGCCTTTTAAATTTTTTCTATAGTGCTTAATAATCATGTATGTTCAGTCCCCTAGGTGGTATGTTAATTCTTTTCTTTCATCTACTTAATTAGAAGATTTTGTTCTGCATAAAATATATGAGGCAGCTGAGGCAGGGTCTTATGAACTGGTAAGCATCCAATAGCTATATTAAGCAGTTTCTTAAGGCTTTGAAATTGTCTTCAGATGGTAGCTGTTGACAAACCCTGAAGTGAAGCACTATTTGAATATTCACATTAAAACCGCCATTGCAGTTAAGTTAGTGATGCA
The DNA here is from genome assembly GCA_013397155.1 of Irena cyanogastra. Taxonomy (NCBI): domain Eukaryota; kingdom Metazoa; phylum Chordata; class Aves; order Passeriformes; family Irenidae; genus Irena; species Irena cyanogastra. The sequence goes on from VWZV01007732.1 coordinate 174,679, forward strand.
TGATTAATTGTCTTAAAAGCAATGGATTCATACGGAGTAAAATGCCCCTATGAAAATCAATAACATGACTACCATTAGCAAGAGCATTACTTTGAAGATATTAAGGACCACAAATCAAATTTGTTAGCTGAAGAGTAACAGTGGCTATATGTACAAACAAAGGGCAGTTGTGTCTGCAACACAGCATGTGGGGTTTATAGTTCTTTCACATAGTCTCTCTCTTCTCTTAATAGTCGCAGTGATGAGATAGCACAGTAGTTACTTAAGGCAAATAACAGAGACAAAGGTACTACTTTGCTTCCACCCACCAGATTTGGCCAGAACCTCTTAGTCCCTGGCACATGCAGGTGTGCAGGACTCGATGCTGTCACTCAAGACTGGCTCCCTGCTCTTTGCCATCCACATTCACACCCATTTTACGTGGTGTTGTCAGTCTGTCAGTCCCACATGGACAACCCCAGTTTCACAGGGGTCTTGCTCATCTGTCTAAAAATTCAAAGCATTTTTTTTTTGTTTTATAAGCATTATAAAAACTGCTCCTCTCTTCTTGCATCCCCTCAAACTCCCTTTGATGTCATTCGTAAAAGCCTCATCAGGACTGAGAATTGATTCCATAGACAAATTGAATACTGTATTTTGGTCATGTTTACAGTGGTACACAGGGAAATGGTACAGATTTCAGAGTATTTCTAGGGTATGTGCCCAGAATTAGCAAAACAAAACAACCAAACAAAAAACTCATGCCACTTGGGTGCATTTTTAGGTCTTTTACTCACAAAAATATGCTGAGTGCCTGATTCTGTGTATCTCTGCAAGAAGTACAAAGCTCCCTGTCAGTTCGGGCACTATCCTCTTCACTCAAAGATGACATAAATGATGATAAGAATTTTAACTTGGAAAAGAAGGGAGCTGGATGGAAGGGACTTCTTTTATCTCCATGCCTGAGGATCTAATGTAAAAAAAGGGAAAAATCAAATAAACAGCAGTATGGCAATCTATAATGGAAGTACAGAAGATGAGAGGCTGGACAGTATAAAGAGGGAAAGTGCTGATACTAAGGAGAACAGGGGAGATAAACTGCTGTATTGACCGAAATATAAAATAACCTCAGACATAAAGCAACCATCACTCTTGGAACAGAATAAAATACTGATGCTCTTCTTAAAAAAATTAGGAAATACCTAATTAAGTAAACTATCAAATAACATGGCAGAACATATCTGCTATAGAAATATTAAGTTGGGATAGAGGTTCATGAATGATCCTTAAAATGAATAGTAAGAGGGTTTTTCTGAAGTTTGTGGGTGACAAGCAGGTGGGAGGCATACTTAGTATGAGAAGATGAGGATATTGGGCAGAAGAAAATGCCTGTCCCAAAGAGGCAAACAATGTGATAAACATCAGTGGAATGAAGGACAATGTCATTTAAAGACTAGTGTAGAGAATTTGCACTAAAAAAATGGGACTTTATCAGCTGGAAATGGAAATGAGTAGAAAGCACTGGGTCACTGAGCCAGTCAGGATCAATATTGTCATCGATGTGTTCCAACCATGAAGGGCAAATCCAGGCTGAGGATGTCCCTGATGACTTTTTTCCAGGGGACTGGAAGTAGCATTCAGGCTGGTGGTATCCCCATTCATGCAGGCCGGAGGAGCTGCAGAGGACAGCCCATGGGATGGATGTGGTAGGGAAAAGCAAGGGCTTGGTTTAGTCTTTCTGAAGCTGCAAAGGGGTGTAATTATTCTCTGCAAGCACATAATGATGCTAAATTGTGGAGAAACAGGAAAAGAAAAGCTATTTAAATCAAATAACATAATTCACATAGAAACAACTGGAAAGCAGGATTTCATAAAATATTTTTCCTTATCAGTGTATTGAGGATCTGGAATAGGATAGTGGTGATGTAAAACCTGTTCATCGTTAAAATAAAGTTTTGTCAGCTCATGAAATATTTTGACCAGCACATTTGGCAAATTACTGGTATTTTGGGCTCAGGAGCTCCTTTCCAGATTTATATTCCTTCAACTGGCACTGCATAGGAATAGACAGAGACTCTCATATCCCAGAAGAGTCAATGCTGCTGGTCTGCAACATTAGGTCTAGGCTCGTTGTTTAAAACTCAGCCATCCTGGTCTTCTTCCTTGGAGCTGCGCTTGCTGTGGGAATTGGAAGAGAAGCAAAATTGGTTCAATTGCACGTATCCACAACCCAGCTGCTGTTTATCCCACTGAGACAAGTGCCAAGCACCCCTCCACCAGAGCTGAAGCAGTTTGGGGTACCTTTGTCCTCTGCTGTGTCTCCATGCTGCAAGTAACTAGTGGGCTTTCTGTCCAGCATGTGCTGTGCAAAGCATCCCAGCATATCAAACCTCCCAGAAATAATCCAATAAAATTGTCCAGGAGCTAGGTGCAAAATTCAGATCTGGAATCTCCTCTCCCTCACTGCTGGATCTCCCTGTTCCAGAGTCAGCTCCTTCGGCAACACCAGAGCTTGGCTTGCCCAATATTCAACTACAGGGAGGGGGAGGAAGAGATCATAGACCCTGCTGGTGCTGAATGTGCCTGGCCTTTCCTCTGCAAGGCAGTATCACCTCAGACTGTCATAATTCATGTTTGACTTCTTGCATCTTGGGAGTCTAGAGACAGACAGGTTGCACTCTGCTGCAGGCAGCCTTTCTGCCTTCCCAAGCCATGCTGGGAGGCACTCTGCTCTTCAGCCCCAAACCATGCCACTGTCTCTCGTTAACAAAACCTGCCCTGCTATTTAGTTGTCCTGGTTTCAGTGACATAAGTGAAGTAGGAAACAAATTTCAAATTATGGCGGGGTGTTTTTTTTTAAACTCTTCTGAATTAATTGCTCCACCACAGGACTCAAGAAGTGCAGTCATCAGGCTAGCAGTGATGCTGCAGCATTGTGCTTCTGAGCACCTTTTTTGAAAAAAACCCAGTCATTATTGAATCCTGGCAAGGAGGGAGGGAAGACAGATTTAATAAATTTTTTTGTCTTCTAAAAAAAGTGTGATTCGTTATCTGAAGGCAGTAATTCTAACTGGTGTTATTGGTATGCGGCGCACAGGGATCTTAGTGCTAGCACATCTTTATTAATGTTGTTATAAAAGCTTCTGCTGGGATCCTAGTTATCAAATGACTCTGACAGCAATTCATCCACAAAGCCCTGTGTTTTAATTTCTCACTATCTGAAAAGAAATGGGCTGGGTGGGTGGAAAGACTCCTATTTTCAGCTGCTTTGTCCTTTGCTTTAAAGCCTGGCACATTGCAAGCGTAAGGGAGGAACACGTAGGACTACAGCTGGAGGAATACATCTTTGAAAAATAAATATCCTGCCATAAAAAGCATGTTACAAAGTGACAGGTACCATCTATTGATGTAATGGAGTCTTTGATTCCCATAGTACCGGCCATTATAAGAAGCTGTACACAAGGCTGTGAGCCAGAGCCTTGAAAACCTCATTGAATAGCAGCAGAGCCACAAATAGCACCAAGGGATTTAATGGTAAAACACTTTACAAAGATTTTGCTGTGTGCACTGTGAAACAATAGAGACTTAATGAATTACTGGAACCAACAAATGTTTCCTTTTATACGAATCAGAGACTGATCAGGGAAGCAGCTAATTTCTAGGACTTTTTCCCCCCTTCAGTTCACTCTTTAGTCATGGTTATAAATGATTGCACGGGAGGTCCAGATCCAGCAGAATTTGTGTGCAAAAAATGATCAGCTAATCTAAGTAAGTAAAAAAACCCCAAATTTTAAAATAATTTCTCATGGCAAGGCTCAAAGCTTTTCCAAATGCAAGATGTTACAATAGAGCATCATGTGAATGTAGCAAAGTGAGTGCTGAGTGAATTATGCGTGAGCTGAAAGTGGAAATGGGGAATGGTCTTCTTGGTGGTTCTCAAAAAACATAGGCATGTGTATATCTGAACTTTCCCTCCTCAGCTCATTGCTTAGCATTTGTCCAGGCAAATCTGTCCTCACATCTCTTTTATCAAACCCTGGAAGGACAATGGATTTTCTAGATTATAGCTTTGGGGGCCAAGCTTCTCCCACATGGATCTTTTTCTGTGGCTAGAAAATGCGATTTCAGCAACACTGTGGTGTGATGGCCCTTGTTTCTGAGGAAGATGTATTGTTGCTTGCCTGCATCCTGGGAGGATAATTCCCTTTTATTAAGGATGCAGGATGACGCAATCTTTCAAAAGGCCTTTGCCTGTTTAGAGGTGAAGGAGGTAGTAAGTTGTGGGCTGTGTGAGACTGGCTGTAATTGCATGACCAACACACAGAACATATCTGCAAGGATGTTTCTTCCAAACAGAATTTTTTTTCTCACACTTTCCTGTTCCAAACCTTTTTGCTTTCCAAAATGATACCAAACCCTCTAAGTTTTCTCTTGTTGCAAATGCAAACTCTTTTAAATTATGTTCTAATGAGTGATGGCTTTTTTGTGGCTTTGGTTTGATAAGAACAAGATGTAGGTGTCAGGACGGAGGCCAAGCTGGGGTCCTCTCACAGTGTCAGTTATAAATATATCTGTGTCTGTGCCAGCATTTTGCCACTTAGGTCAAGAAGTCTTCTGCTGGCAATTGCACTAGGAGGCAGGTTTTTAATCCAGGAACTTTCATGACTTAACACTGTAAACAAGCTTGCCAAAGCTGTCTCAGGATTCTACACAAACAAACCATTTGAGTTCTGCTTGTCAGAGTTGCTGTTTGATGGTCACTGGTGTTCTCTTCTTTTACCTAGCTCTGTGTGAAGCCAAGGTTTCTGCTGAGGTTTGGCATTGACATTTCTGCCATGGATGACAAGAAACTGAAGCATTCACAAGATCCCTTGTCTGGGCACAGGGGAGAGGAGTGTGGGATCCCCTCCAGCCCTCCTCTTCCTGCTGGCTCCTCTCCTAGATCCTTTCATAGAATCACAAAATGGGTCATGTTGGAAGAGACTACAGTGGGTCACCTGGTCCAACTTCCCTGCTCTAGCAGCACCATCTGAGAGCGAATGGCGCAGGATTATGTTCAGATGGCTCTTGAATAGCTCCAGTGAGGGAGACTCCACAACTTCTCTGGACAGTCTGTGCCAGTGCAAAGTCACCTGCACAATAAAGAAATTCTTCCTCATGTTTAGGTGGAACTTCCTGTGTATCAGTTTTTGCCCATTGCTTCTTGTCCTTTTGCTTGGCACCACTGGGAAGAGCCTGGAAACACCCTCTTGGCACCCTCTCTTCAGATACTGATAGACAGTGATGTGGTCCTCTCTCAGGCATCTCTTCTTGAAGCCAAACAGGCCCAGCTCCCTCACCTTTCCTTGTAGGAGAGATGCTCCAACCTCTTAATCATCCTTGGTGCCCTCCACTGGACCCACTCCAGGAGCTCCATATCTCTCTTGCACTGAGGAGCCCAGAACTGGACACAGCACTCCAGAAGTGCCTCACCAGGGCTGAGTAGAGGGGCAGGATCACCTTCCTCAACCTGCTGGCAATGTTCTCCTAATGCACCCCAGAATACCACTGGCCTTCTTAGCCACAAGGACACTGCTGGCTCACGGAGAGCAGATCCTGCTCTGCAAAGGAAATAGAACTTCAATAGAACTTCATAATGCATATGGATTCCACTTCAGCCCTATATCCATCATAGGGGGATCGAGAAGCCCCTGGGTGGACAGGTTTGTGTTCAGGATGAGACCAGCCCTGGTGCAGAGTCTGGAGAGCAGTGCTCCTTGGAGGAGGATTTTAGCTTGGAGGGCTGCGTCTCAGGTGTCCTGCATGGCACTATGCATATTCCTGGTATTTAACAACCTAAGAAATAATTACTAGCTGTCTGCAGACCCCCAACAGGAAGAAAAATAAGGACCAAAGGGCAGTAACACTACGACAGTTTTGTTCAACAGCTCTCTACAATTAAATCCCCCTGTACAAAGGGAAAGCAAAACAACTGGAAATGAGCTAGTGAGTGAGGATCCCTGCAGTGAGCCATGCTTTAGATATCACAGACAGCCAGTGACTATGGAAACCTTACACTATCCTAACAGGAATAAATAATTTAGGAAAGACCCATATTAAAGAGTGAATTTCTCTCCTGGGCTCAGACAGATAGATGGACTTCTTCCCTTGGGTAGATAATTTCTGTCTTGTTTAACAAAGTGCAGCCCCATCCGGCATTTCAGCAAAAAGTAGCACCAGACACACAGAGCTTTTCGTCTTTTCAGCAGCCAGTGCTTCACCCACACAAAATAAAGATAATATTGAATTAACCTCATCTCTAGTAGAGCATGTGCAAGCAAGCACGCTTTAGCTGCCTAGCTAGAGAAAAATGAAGGGTTTTTTTCAGGATAAAAATATATCTAGTAAAACAAGTGCACTAGCTTGTGCCTAGCTGTTGGTTGCATGGCAGCCCAGCTGAAGCCCCTCCTGCCATCGCTGCTCCTCTGGCTGAACTTGAGATGGATGAGGATGGGCACTGAGGCGTTGCTGAGTGCCTCTGTGCCTGCACAGCCCCCCTTGCCTGGCTGCAGGGCTCTGCTCCTGGCACTAAAGGATAGTTATAATGGGGAAGGGGAGAAGAGGCTGCTGCTCTCAGGGGGTTAATATTTCATCCCTTGTGACGGAGCTGGTGTCCAACAGCAGAGGCCAATGCCCACCATGTGCTGTCGCTAAGGGATAACAGAGCACCATCAGCAGTGCAGTTTCTTTCCCAAAGATTCTGTCTCTCTACAACACCAGAGACTTACAAGCTACTTTTCTGCAGCCGAATTGTTTTTCTTGGACTACATGCATTAGTAGCTTCAGTGTGTGCTGCCAAATGAAGAGACTGGGGGAAAAACCCCTGTGAATGCCAAGCAATTCATCTTAAAAAGCCACCTGCATGTAGGAAATAAAGGATCCAGGAGTGCCTGAAAGCTAAATTTTACCAAAGGAGGAGGCAACATGTAGAGTTTCAGCAAGTTCTTGCCTCTGTCCTGGTTATCTTCTTTTCTCTTTACTTGAATTGCCCTTTATATCCCTTTCCTTCTGCCCTTTCCTATAATTTTCCTTTTCTCCTTCACATTTGCATTCTTAAAACAACAACCGATTTTCACAATAAAAGTGAAAATGAGAGGAAGAAAGGTAGTTCTTGAAGGAGGGTGCATTTGACTCATCCTGTAGCTCATTGACATGTTCTGCACTGGTCTGGGCTTCTCCAGCTGGATGCTTGCTGGAACAGGATGCTGGTAGCACTGGCCAGCTGCACTGAATTATCCCATTTTCTAGGTTTTAAGGCACTGCTGTAGTAAGAGCAGAGGTTGTGTTCTATGTATTACCTCCCTCCCATTTCCAGCACACCCCATCACAAAGGTTCTGCTTCCATTCCTCTGGGAAGTTAAATCCACAATGATCATCATCGGACAATAAGCAGAAGCCATGGAGTTGTTCAGGCTCCTGGGAAAGCAAGGAAGGAAGCAGAGGCACTGTGGGTTAAACAAATGGTGGTAGCATGAAGGCAGTGGGAACACGTGGAGTAGAAGGATGCTTGGCCTTGGGGACTGGTTTCTGCAGGCCATTTTGAGGTAAGGAGCTCAGGCTGCTTAAATGGAAGCAGCTGTCAGTTCCTCATCCCAGAGGTTTGCCTGTAATGTTGGACTGAATTCCTCAATTAGAAAGTCCATTGCTGTGAAGGGACTATCTGGGAGCTTACATCGTATTTTTATTACTTGCAAAAAGCTGTTAAAACATATCCTACTGCAATTCCAATTTGTTCAAAATTTTCAATATTCTCTCTTGAAGTAGATTAAACTGCATATAGAGTCCTTAAAAGTCAAACACTGGGTAGTTTCCAAAGAGCCATAAAGCTAAGGTTGCAGGATGATAACAGTCATTTGTGAAAGTAAATATGATAAAATGAACAGCTGCTTGCATGAAGTAGCACCACAGACTTCCTAATGACTAGATCGGTTCATTTGGGGCTTCAAAATAATTTGAGTTCTGCTTGTCTGAGTGCTGTTAATTGATCAGAAAGTAAAGCTGATCACTGCTTGTTTTTCCCATGACATATATGCTTTAATAAATTATTGCTTGCAACTCTTGCAGTGTTACTCATTATTGACTTCAGATACATCAGCTCGATGGATGGAAAAGACTGCTTACCAGAACCACTAGTGTCATAATGAGGTTTTCTGAGGTTCTCTGCAGAACCTTTCCTCTATAACAAACTCCCATCAATGACCCAGCAGTTTTCAGAAAACTGCCAAAATGTTTTTTCATTAGAGTATGTTGCAGGGAGCGCTTCCTAACAGAAGAATTTTCATGTGTTAAACACATTTGTTTGGCTACAGGTGACTAATAAATATATATCCTTGGATTTCAGCTGCTGGAAAAGGCTTATTTATTACATTCTTGAAAATAGCACACACTTGTATGCAACTTTGGCATTTCTGAAACTGCTGCTTTCTGGACTTTCTTAGCAACTCTGCTCTTGTAGCAGCCTCCAGAGAAAAGGCACTTGACTTAGGAAACCCACTCTTCTTGGAAGAGTTCTCATACGAGTTTGGAAAACTTGCAGAAAACACATTTTTCTAAACTTCTATGACACTTGAGAAACTGTTGGATGGGAGACTGGGGGAGGATGAAATGAAATAGGGACAAGGAGAAAGGAAAAAAGAAAAAGAGGCACTTAAAAAGAGAGGTAGAGGGAAAACTGCTGAAAAGGAAATGAGATAAGAAAATATGAAAGGAAAGCAGAAGAAGATGAAAAAATAAGTAGCACATATGTTTATTTTATAGGAAGTTGGCTGACAGGCTGAATTTCTGGTCTGGTCAGGGAATCGAAATTATGGTGGGGTCTGGATGAAAAGTGAATATATCCTAAATTAAGAACTCAAGAGATTGAAATCTGTTTGTAAAACTGTTTTGGAACAACAAAATATCATATTTTTAGACTGAAGTTTGTCGACAAATAATTTGCAAGCAGAAAGCAGGCGAAATGTCTTGCATAAGAAAGGACTAGAAAATACTTGCTCAGAAACACTGGTGAAGTGAAAGACCATGTTCTGTTATCAACTCTCCTCATTTTGCATTTCATTTGAAATAATGAGATAAATAACTTTTTGCCATTAAAAATTATATTAGATTTCTCTCTCCTGAAAGCAACTGTACCGATCTTTTTGTGGCTGGTGCTGATTTACACGATCCTTGTAAACTTCTTGCATAACAAATGGTAAATTCATTTTTCAGGAGTGACTTCAGCTCCACTTGTGATGGGAATGTGAGGATGGGATTATAAGAGGAAAGGCTGTGTGGAAATGAGGATTGGTACCTGGGAGTTTTGGGCAGTGCTGCTGTGAGGCTTACTGACCTTATGCTCACTGGAAACATGACATCTTGGAGGCACCATACAACTACTGCAGCATTTATTCAGAAGACATGGTCTTTCCAAAGTGCATTAGCAGAATTATTGTGATTTTCTGATGAGAGAGGATGTTTGAAGAGAAAAGAGGAGGAGTATTTTATGTGATAGCAGTATCAATCCCAAAACAAGTAATTGACTCTGCTGTTATCCTCCTGGCATGAAAATAAGCATCTTTCAGAGTCTTGACAAAAAGAAAAAATGCTGGGTTTAAAATTGGCTATTTTTGTTATTCAAAATTTATCAGAGGGGATCCTAAAAATGGGAGAATCTGTCAGGACACTGAATTTACCTATTGATGTGTTTGTGGTCAGGTGGGTGGTGCTACAGGGGAGCTGGGGAGCTGGTGGCATTGGGACCAAGCCAGCAGTGGGCACTGAATCACAGCGCCAGTCCATCCCATACCTGGGTGCAGTCCAGCCATGGTGCTGTGGGGCAGCTCAGCCCACTGGTGTATCTGAATTTGGGAGGGATAAAAACTGCCCCACGGAGCTCATCCGGAAGGATACTGCAACCTTAATACCTCAGAAACTCTTATCTACTGTGTGTCTATTGTCTCTTATATTTTAACTTACTGTTGGTAATGGTAAGACAGTGCTAAGCCTTCCTACACTGGATATAGATTCAGTGCAGCAGGGTGGAATTTTCACCCTAAAATTAATCTGGGATAATCCCTTGGCCTCTCTCATTGAAAACCTCTTTTCCTGATTTTAGCCATTTTTATTCTATCAGCTTCAAAGGAGATGTGCAGCCCTGGTTGGCATCACTGGCTCTAGAGCAGAAATGCACCTCTCGTTTCTAACAGAATGGTTTCCATATTTCATCATAAAGTCTTCTACTGGGAAACTGATTGCTTGCATGATAGCACTCTGAATTATAAAATCTGTGAGAAGGGGTATCTGTCAGAACAGATCTGTGGATTTTTTTCTAATCTATAAATCAAGCAAAGCAGTGAGGAGGTGAGGAAAAGCTTTAACTCAGTGTGATGTTTCCACTGAAATAGAAAAATTCAACACTGTAAACCACAAACTCATCTAGTATGTGCTGTGTGCCAAGCTTTGTTACAAGATGGGTTAGATCTCCTATACATCTCTGGATCATGACAGAGACAGGTAACCACTCTGCTATGCTGCAGAAAAGTTTGACATGTCAGCGGGGAGAAGGTAGCTCAAATAACTGCAATCTGCTTTAAAGACATCTGTGCTGCCATCCGGATCAAGGGTGTATGCAGAGCAAATGGTGTTTAACTGGTAACCTTTTGTGAAGGTCTTCATGTCCTTGCAAGAAACTTTAGGAAGAGCAGAGGCACTGAGAGAGAAGACAGCAGTATTGGTCCAGCAAGGCAAGCTCTGACACAGTATTACCAGGAAAATAAGAGAAAAAACAGCAAGAGGGTGATCATTAGCTGCTAGGGCATTCCTTGCATTACTTTAGAGCTCACAGAAACAGAACTTAGGTAGGTCTCGGTGAGGAAACAAAGTTGCATTGAAGCCATCTGACTATCACAATATTTGCTCTTTGATGATATTAGACTGCAGTCTGGAGTCTGGTCAACAGGTTGGTTGAGAAAGTGGCAAGAGCTCAAAAGATCAAAAACATAAACAGAGTGTGAAGTGAAGAAGTAATGAGAATCAGATATCTTGGATTCTCACCATTAGCAGGATATTGCAGTTTATGGGTGGTTTAAAGCACCACTGAACTCACAAAAACAGAGGACTGTTGGAGTTGGAAGGGACATCTGACAATAACTTAGTTCAACCTCCTGCTCATGCAGAACCACCTAGAGCCAGTTTCCCAGGACTGTGTCCAGAATTTCCAAGGAGACTTCTCAGCCTCTCTGGGGAACCTGTGCCAGTGCTTGGCCACTCTCATAGAGAAAAAATGTTCCCTGATGTTGAGATGGAATTGCCTGTGTTTTGGGCCTTTCGCCTCGCCTCGCACCACAGGAAAGAGCCTGCCTCTGAGCTCATTGCACCCTCCCTTCAGATACACATCAATGAGATCCTCCCTGAACTCTCTCCCCCAGGATGAACAGTCCCAACTGTGTCAGCCCTTTCTCATAACAGAGGTGCTTCAGTCCCTTTGTGACCATTTGTTGGACCCTCTCCAGCATGTCTCCTGTGTACTGGGCAGCCTAGAACTGGCCCCAGCACTCCGAGTGGGGCCTCACCAACCCTGACCAGAGGGGAAGGATCACCTCTCTTGATCTCCTAATGCAGCCCAGGATACCATTAGCTGTCTTTGCAGCAAGGGCATGCTGCTCTTTGTTTGGCGTCCACCACGTGCCACTGGTCCCTCTTTTTTCTGCAATGCTAACTCTATCCTAAAACATGGGAAAGGCAATGCTGAGTGGCTAACACTGGGCAAGTGATGGTCACTTACTGCTGCAGAAGTAGTAGCACTGCAGTATGGGCTAACATGGACAGGCTGCCAGCTGCTACACTGCAAGGTGGGGACCTAAATTTAATGTGTCTGAAAAATGAGTTCAGAAGTTGCATGTCACAGTAGTGTAACAGTGTGCTCCATGAAGAATTTCCTTTCTGCCTCTTACAGTCATTAATTTCATGCATGGAAATCAAGGGCCTGCCCAAACAGGAGAAGAGCTGGAATTATGATTCAGCCAGAGCCTGTGCTCTGTTATTACCATATGTTCTATTATTACCAAAATATAGAGCCTGCTCTGGAGTCAAAACTGTTTCTGTGCATCTGGATGGAGATAAATAATCAGGGGAGAAAAAGTAGCTATATAGCTATTTTTAAAAAATTTTGTGAATACTCTTTCTTCAGAAAGAATTCTTAAACCTGTAACATCTTATATTCATGAAAAGATTACCACCAGCATGTAACTGAGATGTATAAAATCTTAATCACTTTATCATTTATAAATATGATTTGAGATTTTCATTACTCAAAATTTTGTAAAATACAAGTGAATAGTTTATCACTTACATGATGCAGCCAAAAATGGAGATTTGAAAGTGAATTGTAAAATCTAATTTTATTTGGACTTTTTTGACCAATTGGATTGGGGCATACTAGATCTGAGAGAGGAAAGGTGAAATACTGACACTGGCCACAAGTTCGTGTTAGGGTTAGTGTTCATGGAACCACAAACAGCTCCAGGAGCTGGGGCTGGGAAAGGTATATCAAGGAGAGCATGACACTGCACAAACATGGATCTCCACGTCTATCTAAACTGAGCCACTCATGGTGCTTGGGACTTCAGCCTGCAAATTCAGGTTAGGGTTAAGGTTAGGCTTCAGAGAACCACAAAACCTGCATCTCTAGGTGTGGGAATAGGAAAAACAGAACCTTCCACAGAGGCTGAAAGATTTGATTTGCAGCCTTGAGAGAAGCTTAGATTGGTGTAAAAATACAACACACAGACATTAGGCAGAAAAATCATAAACTTCTGTTTCTGTAGTTGTAAGTAAGAATATGCCTTAAATAAGTGAGAATCTGTATTGATAAGATAGTGAAGGGTTTATAATGTAGGGATGGGGTTCTACAGAATAAGCTAAGAGTTTAGAAGTTATAATAGAAGCACATGTGTGCATGTGAAACACAAGCCTATTAGACAAAAGTATCTGCAGTGCAGTAGAAGTAGGTAAAGGTGATAGGTTAGAAGAGCAAAATAAACCTTGTGGTATCTATTCATTGGGTTAGAAAGTTATATATTGCATTGTAATGAAGAAACTTGTGACTACTCTTGAGCTATGGCCGACTGCTTGCTCCTTTGAAATCTCACAGCCTCTGAGACTGATGTTTATCTGAGCAATAAATCGTTCTTAGCCCAAAAATAGTCCCATCCCTTTATTACAAGCAGCAACAATGATGTCTAGGGACACTGGCCCTGGAAAAGGTGTGACAGGGAGAGCATGGTACTGCACCAACACTTATGTCTCCATAGCTTTCTCTTCTAGGCCACCCATGGACTCCCAGCATCTGTCTGAAGCTGCCGTTAGGGTTTAGGGCTCAGGTGCAAGGAGGGACCCATCTGCCTAGCAAAGGGTGCATCTTTATTGTATGAGCTTCTGCAAGCAGACAGTGGTGGCTTTGATTTGTCACTGTCTGTTCCCAGACAGATTGTCTACCAATTTACAGCAGCAATCTGCAGAATATGAAACAGAAAAGACAACCTAATGGCTTTCCTTCACTTCATCAAAGTCTTTGGTCTGATCTGGTTAGGCTTGCAGGAGAGGAAAGTGTATATTACATATAAATGAATTTTTTCTTGATACCATGTGCAGTATAAACAAGGTGTACATAGCACAGCCAGCTTTTAAACCATTACTGGTCTGAATAGAACTTGATTACCAAAATAAAATTTTAACCTAAAAGATAAGGAGGCGGCTTTGCAATGGCTCTGTGTTTCGTAAGTGTATGACTGTAGTTTATTTACCCAGGTTTTTAATCTGATCAATATATTTCTTGTTAAAGTAGACATTTACTCTAAGAGATCCCAAGCAAGCTGCTTTAGAGACACAAAGGGAGAGGAGTGAGGGCAGTGGATGCTACTCCAGATCGTGGTGGGACTCCTCACTAGCCCTTCCTGAAAGGGGATGTGACCTTCTTATGAAGCCTTTATCTCCTACCAAGGCAGGAAACCAAGCAGATTTTAGGTGGAAGATGGTTCTGGCTGAAGACTGGGGAGACCGAACCCCAGGAGTCATTGCTAGTACAGTAACCATGAATATTTACATCCTCTCTCACATATGTTATTTCTCTAGCTGCTGTGCCTCCTCGAATTTCATTTGCAACACTGTAGATCCCATTTCACTGTCTTTGGGAAAGTCTGTGACCCGTGTCCTCTGGGACACAGAGACTGCTTGATTTGTGACCTGACCTTGCATGCTGCTTCTTACGATGAAGGAGGGTTGCAAAGTGGTGTGCTCTGAAAAGAGCTCTTGAATTTTTGCATTTCATAGGGATTTGAAATGTGTACATACCCGGTAGTGTTTGATTGACCACATTCATGGCAAGCCCACAAGGTGTGGGGTGGAGATGAGTCCCCTTATCTTAGTAACTTATGACTTAGTAAGTACCCAAGATTCTGAAGGGGAAGAAGGGAAGTCCTGCTCCAAGAAGCAAAAGAAATGTGTCTGTATGAACTGTTTTTAATTCACTTCCCTTAAGTCTTTACAGCACAAAAGGAAATGCTCATTTAGGCACACAATATTTATAAGAAGATTTCAAAATCTATTAAATAGCTTCTGTGCTAAATTAAGATGGACCAAAGTGCAGTGTCAGTTTTTTTCTGGTTTTTATATTGAATGAATTCTTTATTTGTCTGTTTATTTCTGTTTCTTGAATGTTCACTGAGTGCATTAGGGAACTGTATGAAATGTATTAACTGCAAACATCCATCTGACAAAATGTTATCATAACAATTCATAGCTTCCCCCTTTACTGGAACTGAGGCATCTCACGTTTTCTTCACAGAAAAAGTAAATTAGAAGGAAAAATAAAGAAAATATTATTTAGAAATTATCAAATCACATTTCATCTACATTCAGCTATGTGAAACTACTCATATACTTTAAGTAAGGTGCACAGTCAAGCATACATCTAAGCTTAGGCCTAGAAAATATGTGCACTTCGAAACTCTCCCAAGCCTGGTGCTGTCTTTGCAGCCTATCTGGTTCCCAGCTCCTGTCCTTTCCTTTGCTCTGCCTTCCCCTCAGGAACTTCTCCCACCTGTGCAGGCTCATGTGCTCACAGGGGCCTCCTCCATAGCAGTGTGTTGGACCAAGACTGCAGCAGCCCCGTGTGCCAGAACATGCAGCAACCCATCAAACAGGGAGTGGGTAAATGGGAGCAATCCTGCCCAGCCTTGTAGCCCACTATTGGGACAGAAGGACACTGAACCCCCTATCCTACCAAGAAGATATTGCAGGTGAGTTACTCTTTTGTAATTTGAATTTGCCTCTCTGAAGCCATGGGAAAACCACATCACGAGCATTCATGCCTGTGGATGTCCTTCTTCTTGTACTTGTTCCCATGGGGTAAGGTCTTCTCTCATTGCCCTTTGCAGCATCCAGCTTAACTCCTGTACCTCTGTGGGGAGAGGTGACTCTTCTTCCCACCTCACAAATAGGCTTCTGTGAGCACAATTCTAATAATAGAGCACACATCTAAACGAATAAACAGACTTCCACATCCCCCTTTCTCTTCTATTTCATTCTAATCATATAATCTGATCCTAGGGCAACTAACTCTTATGAAGACACCTCCCCTTCATCCACAACTGCAAATTCCTGTTTGGCTCCATGCCATTAACAACCTGGTTCAGCTTTGATGGGGAGCACACAGGAGCAAAACACCCTAATACACAAGTTTTCAAAGTCAACCTAGTGGGGCTGGGACCTGTTGGAGCTGCTCGTTGTGCTTGCACCATAAGTGACTATTTTGTGGCTCTCCAGCTGTGATGGCAGATGTGTGAGAGGGGAATGCATGCCTCTCCAGAAGCCAAGCTTCTTGCAGGAGCCATGCTTACCACAGCTGGTGGAGGCGTTCTGCCTGGCATAGTCCTCCACTGCACATCATAAGCATTCCTTCCACAGCACCTCAGGCTGCAGGAAAAAGGAGCAGCTCATGAGTCCCTCACCTCCTTCCTCTTTCTGCAAGGTCAGTGATCCTGAGACCAGCCTTTTTTAATGGGGATAGGCAAATTCCTACTAGCTCAGGTATAACTGTTCTTCAGTAATTTTGCAAAAGTACCAAAAGTCTCTCTTTAGGACTAGAACTAGCCTTGAGAGATTTCCTCTGGAAGCAAAAGAAGAGACTGCTGCCCAGCTCCTGTCCTTTCCTTTGTTCTGCCTTCCCCCAGGAACTTCTCCCAGCTGTGGAGGCTCATGCGCTCCTGTCCTGAATTACTCCCCCAGCCTATTGAATTAGAAACCCAGAAAGTGGCTCAGCATCTTGGTGGGTAATGTCCATTTGCACTGGGTAAATACCATCTCAAAACATTTTCCCCAGTATGATTTTTCCATGTTTGTGGTGGATCCAGTCATCATGTGCAGGATTTTCTCCAAGGTATGATTAGGCATGTAAAGAAACAAGTGTGAAGTGGAGGGCCACATGAAAAATTTGTGGCGCTGAAAATAAGTCCAAGAAGATTTAGAAATTGGAAATACCCCTAATATCTACCACTAGGATGCAATCTGAGCTGAGGGGAGGTGTTTCTTTAAAGTAGGAAACAATGATGAATTGCGTCTCTACCAAATGCTATTATTATTTTTCCACATTGAGATACCATATTGTCTCCCAACAAGAATGACTGATTAAAAAACGTGGGATTTATTTTTGTATCAAATTTTGAAACAAATCAATTCTGGACTCATTCTTTTTTTTTAACTTCTATTTGTGGACTTGCTATTTAAAAGGAGGTGAATGGATTAAACTTGGCACTTATTTCCCATTTGTCATGCCTGCTGCTTTGAGAAATACTATTTCCCTGCAGTTTGGAAAAAACTGTCTCTGATCTAAGGGGATACTATTTTATTTCTTTAACTGCAGTTTCCACTGACTCTTATATGCTGTGGTGTGCTGAAGGTAATCAGCATTTTGTAAGAAGAGATCAGCATTTTACACAATTAGACAATGTCTTGGCTCATTAAGAAGGTGGTGGTCCCAAACCTCTATGCTTATACTAATAAATATTAAAGTATTTGGCTAGTTCTGGTTGTGTATTTTGTGTATAATCCTTACTATATGCATAATAAGAATATGTAAAAAATTGCACATTTAGAGGTTCTGAACTTAAATATTGCTTCTCTTAGGCAGACCTTATCAGAAGCTACTATTTGACACCTTCTCTTTCTTCCTCTTCTCCCTGTGGCTTTCATAATTAGAAGTGTTTTTAAATGTGAAATATGCATTTTCAGACAATGTTTCTTAAATTATGCATGGATTGATGTTGGTTACATCCTCCTTTCCTGTTTCTGAATATTCAACTTAACTGCAAGCTTCCTCTTTCTCCTGTGCTTATGCTGTTTTTGCTTCCCAATCTCTATTGTAAGCTACGTACCCTGGGAAACCTTTCTTTATAGTATCTGACATAAGTATCACTGACATAAGTATCATAGATTTATAGATACATACCTGCCTACAAACTTACAACATGTTCATCAGTTTTGCTTTATCTGAGACATTTAAGTGGGTATTCAGAAATTCTGAATAACCCATATGACTTTGGGTAGATGCCCTGAGGATGCATATCCAAATAGCTGTGCTTTTGCTTATGCTGCCTCAAGCAAGTCACAGGAAGAATCTTAATATTAATAATAAAGCAAAGTTAGAAATCAGTGCCAGCCCCCAATGAGACCTTGCTTGAGCAGTGAAGCCCTGTCATGAATTTCCTGAGGGCAGTCTCCTCGGCAACTGAGGTGAGTATGGCAGCACCAGCTTTGGAGGACATTAGGGATGGGCCACGAAGCTGAAGGTGCCTGACAGCACAGGCATGGGGGGACATGATGGCACTCTCTGCATGCTGGGGCTGGTGCTCTGCCACCAGGTTTGGGCTCTGGCTCTGCACCATCTGCCTCTGCCCCTTGCTGGTTTGCTACAGGCAGTGCAGCCTCCCTTGCCAGGGGAAGACCCTAACATGAGTTGGTGGGCTCCTGTCCCGGGCCAAGCTGCCTGGCAGGGCAGGCAGAAAGGGGTTCACATACAAGCCTTTTCTTGGGGCACAAAATTGCCACAAACATCAGCATTTGGAGGATCTCCAGGTGGCTGCCATGACACCAGGTGCCCCACAAACACCAGGTGTCCCAAAAGTGCTACAGCCATGTCCACCCCCTGGGTTAAGCTGGGTGTGAGAAGCCCCACAGACATCCCCATCTGTGGGATGTGGATCCTGAAGCCACACTCTTTGAGAAACTTTCTGTTTTGCCCTGGATCAGCAGATTTCCCAGATGTATGCAGCCAGCAGCTCTTGGCAGCTTTCCCTAGTTTTGAAAGGATCCCAAACAACAATCTTTAATCATTTCCCTTTCCACTCTTCTCCTTATCAGCTGTCTCACACATCAATCCCTCCTGAACTTTTGTCCTCTATTTTTATCACATACAATATTTGTCTTGACTTACGTGGAGTGCAGGCTGTCTCAGGAAGGGAATGTGCTTTATCTGCCTGGAAGAAATGGCCGTGGAAATGTATGGCACCATATAAATGCTTTGTAATACTAATAACACAAAAAATGTGTGAAGTTTGTGTGGTTTATGGTTAGTAGATTTCATGGTGGCTAAGTTCTTTCTATCACTTGAGATGACAAACAGCGTTCTTAATGCTCTCAAAGCACCTCAAACCCCTCCTTCAGCTTCTTGCATTTTCATAGCAAGATAAGGCAATGCATCTTTTTTATTTTTATTTTTTTAATGTGGGAGGCCTGGGGGGAGGACAAAGTGTTGCATCTGAGCTGAATGTATCAGCAGAAATCACCCAATAGCATTTTTAAGTGTTAGTGATGAGAAAGTTAGAAATCACAAGACAAGAGGCCTGAGGTCACGTTTTATTTATCCCACTGTAAATCAGGAATCAATTTTCTAGTGAAAGATTGTCCAGTACCAAGTGTTATCAGACTTAGGCTGATAAAGACCTGAACTGTGGGAAAAGCTTGCAAAGGGCAATGGGGAAGAACAGGGAATTGTAGGAGAAAGAAAAGAAATATGAAATATCTATTACAATAAAGATTGCTGGAAATGTATATAACAAGATAATGAATTGGAGCTGCATCTGTTGCAGGAGGGGTACTGTGTCCTTGGTATTGCCAAAGCATAACACAGCCAAGAAAGTTATGGACTGAAAAGTAGAACTTACAGAAAGGATAGGCCAGGTGATGTGGAAGTGTCATTTAGCCAAAGAATAATCTTATGTTTGATGAGAGAATATTAGAGCTTTATATGCCACAGAAGACACTGACCAAAGTTGTGATAAGAAGGAGGGACACATTAAATTTAGTTTCAATTGGTTTTAATAGAAACTTATGTGAAATAATTGCACCACCACAGGTTTCAGCAAATCACTGCCACAGGCCATTTTTCAGTAATTTTTCTGCATAATAATTTCTGCATAATGCAGCAGTAATTGAAATAATTTCTCTGCTTACTGAAGTATCCTCACTTTCATGTATTTTTCATAATTAAAAGACAAGCTGCTGGTGTCAATAGGTAGATGGTCTTTAGTATACAGGTTAGTATAACTTAGATACCCCTGCACAAAGCTGGTAACATAAAGGCAGTAACGTGGAACATTTCTTTCAGAATATATCTTCTCTATGCCTCAATATCAAGAGCTTATTCTTCTAGTATTTTGTGCCAGAATTCATCAACCAGGTGTTTAAAAATATGATGAGTTTAAATTTTATGTTCTACACTTCCCCATGATTAGTTGTCGCTTTATCCCTAGTTTTGCTAGTAATTCTCCAACAGCTCTGACTGACAGCACTAGAAATGTCAGCTGCATATTTAAAACCACATTTATTATAGGCAGAAAGTATGAAAATTTTCCTCTTAATCTATTCCGTACCTGTTCAGGTATGTATTTCTCTGTTAAGGTGCAGTTTCTCTGTTAAGGTGCAGTTTTCATTTTCCATCCATTGAGCCTTTGGCCACTTCTTGGAGTCAGCAAACAGCAGAGCCTACATGAAACACTAAACTGAGACAGTAATCTAATTCTGCAACAGACAGTAGCGATCTTTGCTACTGGCATTCTCAGAATCAGTGACTCTCTGGCAGGAGACACTAAGCTCAAAATACAGTCTTATTATCAGTCCCCTGAGCCAGACACTCCACTAACAATTTTTATTAATTTATGTCTGCATTATGCTACTACTGCTAATTATAGGGTCTACAAATTGTAGTTTTACTATCACTTTGCCCCCTTTACTACCTGCAATTTTCAGCCTGTCCATAACTCTTCCTGACTCCTATTCTAAACTGGCTTTAACACAAGTCCCTTTTCTTTTCACATACAGGCTCAAATTTTCCAGTTGTATAGGCAAAACTTCCTGAGCGTTTTTCTGGTGTCAGATTCATTTGCCTGTAGCACCTGATACACCTAAAATTCAGAGGAGGATTTACGTGGACACTTACCCTTGCATGCTTCCAATTAGTGTTTACAAACTGGGATTTTGCAGGGCTAATTAGATAAGGAGTAAGACATACAGGCACTTGAAACCAAGGATAAGATTCAAATTGAATGAATCATCTGTGACTTCTTTTGGACCATGACTTTGAGAGATTGTCATCCAAACTGATGCTTAGGAGTAAACAGAGAGTGTACCTCCAAGCAGCCAAATCTCTACCTGTAATAATTGAATAGATACACTCTCTAAATATGCACCCTGTAGATAGACACACACCACAGCTCAAATAAATCAAGGGAAAGTAGAAAGCTGACGGGCTATCAGAAAACACAACATCAGTCTCCCAAGGGGTGTATTTGTAATAAACCTTTACCTCAGGTGCTCCTGTCTATTGGGAAAGCAAATGGAGAATTCTGTTCATTCACTACCAGCACAGAGGGAAACTTATCTTAATCTTTGGGAAGGTGTTTTTATATACCAGTCTAATCCATTGTTGTCTCTCTGCTCCTACAGTGAAGCTTGTATCAATGCATCATGCAGATTTTTTCCTCCTACAGCTCTGCAAGCAAGCTTCTGTGCACACTGCATGTTGATCTGCTCCAGGCAGTTAGGACATTTTAAAATATTTTTCACTTACTCAGAGCAGTGGCAAAATGTCTTTGGTCCCTGGGGAGTTAAGGTAAAGACCAGCATTTCTGGCAAAGAAGTTAATGATGTAGAAATTAATTGGATCACAAACTGTAAATTTTCCTCCAGTGATAATTTTCTTGGAAAATGACATACTATGCCTGGCCCATTCTTACATATGTTTTACATGAACAGAAATGGTCCACTGTCCTCATCCAAATTGTACAGACAGGTGCCAGTACATGCAACAGTCTTAATCCAAAAGGGATGAATTTTCACAGGGTAAGAGAAAGAGTACGAATGAGGTTTCTTTTTAGCATAATTGCTACAATCAGATTTCCCCTAGCCCTGAGCAGCTTGCATATATACACGTATGCCAACCTCACGTCACCCCTGGGTTTTCTCTATGATCCTCTGCTGGTGCTTTCTCCATGGTTTTGGCTGCTCCCTGGCAGAGCCCCACTGCCTGCTCTTTAGGGCTCTGGGGACCCCACACTTCTCTGCTGCTCTGGTGCTGCCATTCAAAGTCTCTCTGCTGAGGAACCAGGCTCTCTGGTGCACCGCCCTAATTCTTATCATTCTGTCACAGCACAATGTTACCAAAGCAGGGATTTTCTGTGCCTAGCAAAGAAGGCACAAACTGTGGTCATTAGCTCTATCAATATACCAAAGCAAGCAAAACAGTGCAGAACTACAAAGAGTGTTTGTTTTTCTGTATCAGAGCATTATGGTAAAATATGCATCCTCAGTTATTAGATAGCTCATGAATAAATATATTATTATGCTAGGCATCACATGCTTGCTCTGTTAAATGCAGTTTTCAAGTCATTGTTCTTAAGACCACGACTTTCAAGTTATGCGATGGTTTTATGCAGAATCAGCTTAGAGGGAGAGGGAATTGCACGAGCAGCAAAATAGTTTGCTCCCTGCTGGAGGTGCTGATTTGCATCTGCCCCTAAAGCAAAGCTGACCTCTGGGAAATAGGGATTTTCTTTTTGGTACAATTCCTGCAAGAAGAATTGCCTTGCATGCCTTCTGGCTTCTTCTTCTCAAGATCACGGATATGTGTAAATAAAGCGAGTCAAACTATACCACAGTGCAGTTTGCATTGTAATGTAGAGATACTCCAGTAAGCCTTAAAAAACTAGCTCAGCTCCTGAAAGCTGTCTGCTGCAGTTTAATCTGGTTGTCAGCTCTGTAGGGGTCTGCTGTGGGTAACAAACAGACCTGGTCTGGAGCTGAAATGCAGATTAAGCCAGGGAAGAGGGAATGCTTCCAGGACTTGGGGTACAATTGTGGTGCTTATCCTTGAAGAAAACTCTGCACCCCTGACATCTTCACTCCTTAGAGGTCGCCTGCATTGTGATTCTGTTCCGAAGTAAAGGCACAATGCCTCAGCACAAGACCTGAGACTTAGGGAGAGATAGCTGCATGTTAAGGTTCAGCTCTGTTAATTGTGCCTTCCTCCTTTCAGGCTGAGGAGCACTGGCACATCAAAACAAGAGGAGGTGAAGTGTGTGTAAATAAAGTAAGACAAACTGGTTAACACAGAGAGAAGGAATTTATGTGCAATCGAGACAACAACAAAAATTAAAAAGCCGTGTGAAACGGAGTACCTTTCATCAGGGTTCATGTTTTTCCATTTTTAAACACATGATATTTTGGTTTCTCCCATGGTTTTGGAAGAACTGAAAATTATTGTTATCATCTTTTGTGAAGTCCTGCTTAAAAATTCTCCTTTGCCTCTGCATGGTATCACGGCAGCAATCGTTATTGCTATTTTCTTGGATTGAATTATATGTTTACTGTCTGTACTAGCCTGAGGAGGCTTTGTGAGTTATTTGCAACAAAATGTGTAATTTCATACCTCCTAATTCTTTCCCTTTGGGTCTGGACAAAGGTAACAACCATCTCTCCACAATACAATCAGCAGCCTCCCAGGTGATGGGGAGACTACTGTTCCCTGTGATCTCTAGTTCCCACAGTGGTTCTGCACAGTTTCATTCTGAGGAAGAGATGGGCTTTTCTGGGATTCTTAGTCATACCCACATTTTTCTTCAGCATTTTATTTCTTCAGGTTCCTTGCGGCTCTGGCATTGGTTTCCAACTGGCATGTATCCTTGTTTTCAATTTTCTGTTGACTGAAACACAAGAGAGGACAACTTGTGCTTCCCTGCTGCTGCTCAGAGGTATAGCCATAAGCAGGCACTGAATTCTGACTGCACTCTGCTCCCCGAGGCTACTCCATGGGAAAGGCTCTGTGCCCAGCCTGAATGAGTGGCAGTTTTGTTTCTCACTTTCCCTTGAATTGGGGCATAACAGAGATTTCTTGTTATTTCTAAAAATTGCAACTATTCTGGGTTTTTGTTTGGTCTCTAACCTGTGGCCCAAGAAGCTGGTACAGGCTAGCTGAGCCCTAACAGAAATAGAGGGAAGCAGTTCTTGGACAACTAGGTTATATTTTTCCAAAAGCATAATTAAATGTACTTTGCACAAAGGACTTTATTTTTTTCCCCAGTGTTATCAGTCCAGGATTTAATGTATGCCTTGACCTCTTGTCTTTGGCACACGCAATAAACTAAAGCAACTCCTTCTATGAACATTGAACTTTGCTGTTCATCTAAGATTGATATAAAAGATGGAAATAATAACTTCCACATTTTCCTCAAAAAATTATAATACCTGAACATTTGCCATTCAGTTGCCTTCAACCCAAATTCTGTCTCCTTTTCAAAGTTTCTCTTTACATTAATAAAAAGTCTGGGAATATGCCACCCCAGACACCTGCTATAAGCCTTAATCACCCTCTGTATTCTCATCCTACAACAGCTCTGGCAACCAGCCCTCCATGTTTTGGCTGGGACCAGACAGGTTTGGGGATTTTTTTTGGGAAATCAGATTGACTAGAACATTGTTCAGCTCAAGTGTTGGCTCCACAGCATTTCTGTCAAGCATTTTACCATGTCTGTCCTTCCCAAATCCTCCCTAATTTGTATTCTATTTGTGTAAGAATTTTCCTACCCCAGGAAGTCAGAGCAGCCACCAGCCTGTCTACCCTCCTGCCTCCAGCAGCACACTTTGCCAAAGTGTTCAGGGATGCTGCATCATATTTTTTACAATATGTGTTGGAGGGCCCCTCACTATACATATTTCAGTAACATGGAGAATATCTTAACATAGATGAATGCATAGAAGTGCAATTTCCCCAGGGTCTGGCTGCCCTCTTCCCCTCACCCTGTCGGTGTTCACACTCCTTTTAAAGCCCTATGCAGTCAGCCATACAGGGAAACAAAAAGATACAACCTGTACCTGTCAACCCTGGAGCTATTTTTCTGGCCCTTTATTTTCGTGCCTCTAGGAAAGCATCACTGAACACCTCCAAGGGGTGGTGGTGCTGTCAGACATGCCCCATTCAGCACTCTCCTCCTGTCACTTTCTACTGAACCTCTGACCCCAGCTGATACACCTGGGCTTTATTATTCTCTAATTCAATGAGATCTCACTGTTTTCAGGCTAGACATTAGCTCATCCTTCCATGGTAATTCAGTGAGGATGATGAAATACAGCAATTGTGAAGAGAAAAGGCAGCAGAGAGGTGTGTTGCTTCCCCTTGGCGTGTCTGGCAAGCTTCTAGCAGCTGGCAGCTTAGCAGCATCCTGGGCTGGAGTTAGTGTCTGAATTATGATGTTTAATGGGCAACAACAGGCAAAACCCCCATCTGGTTGCAGAGCAGGGGTGCAGCGTATGGGTGTGCCTATAGGTTGCTATTCTATACCACCCCCATCATTGCTGGGGGTGTGGCTTCAGGGTGAAGAAGAGCTGAGCTCACCTCTGGAAGCGTGTAATTTTGTTTCCCTCTCTTCCTTCAAGGGGGTGGGAGAGATCAGCACTTACAGACGCTGCCCTCTCTCATCGCTGCCTGTGCCTTCCTGGTTCTCGGAGAGCGCAGCTCCAAAACCAGCAAACACTCTTGGTTGGCGTACGTGTCCACCATTGTCTTTGTTCTGGTGGCCATGGAGAACTAAGTTGAGGTAGTAAACCCCTTTTTGTGGGTAAAGCACCTTCTCTTTTTGTATACCTATGCTATAAATATTGCTGCTGGCGTGGTGCATTCTTATTCCATTGCTGCTCGCTTTCAGTAATTGTTATCTCAGCCCCAGGTCTCTGCCTTTGTTCTTCTCTAACTGGAAGGGGAAGGGGAGGAGGAAAGGGGAGTGGTGTATTTGGTTAATGTTAAACTACTTCACCATTCAGTCCTTTTTTAAACAAATTTGTGATTTTGGCTTCTAAAACAGATTGTAGTGTTTAGTTCCACAGTTGTGTGGCTTGTGAAAAAGAACTTCTCCTGCTTGCATTAATGTAGCTGCCTGAGCATTACAATGGTGCTCTCTTATTGAGTGTGGTAGTGGATACAACACACTTTAACCAAGAGTCAGCCAGCAAGTCAAGGGAGCTGATCCTTCACCTCTGCTCAGAACTGGTGGTGCCACACCTGGAATGCTGTGACAAGTTCTGGGCTCCACAGCAGAAGGGAGACATGGACAAACTGGAAAGAATTGAATGTCATTAAGATGTTTAAGGGAGTGGAACACCTGTGACATGAAGAATAGATATGAGAACTGGGGCTATACAACCTGGAGAAGGCTTAGGGAAACTCATCAAACCTCGCAGAAGAGTACAGAAGGCAGAGTCTTCTGGAGAGTTCATGGTAACAAGTCAGGAGGCAATGGTTACAAGCTGGACTATGGGATGTTCTTCCTGAGGGTGGTCAGACACTGGACCACATTGCACAGCAAAATTGTGGAGTCTCCATCCTTGGAGGTTTCAGCTCTTTGCTGGAAAACTCTCTGAACAACATTGTCTGTCTGGACCTGCTTTGACCAAGGACTTGGACTTGATGACCTTCAGAAATCCCTTCCAATCTAAACTATTTTGATTCTATGAAGGTGATACCCCCAGAAGAACAGCTCCAGGAAACCCACTACCGAGAAACACAGGGTATAGAGGGATAAATGGGATGCTGCTGGATCCATGAGTGGTGANGCTGAGTTAGGCTGGGTGTCCACACTTGTTTCACCACTTGGAGGAACCATGACATGATCTTAAATGCCCTATGAGCTCTCCATACATCTTACTGTGTTTCCTCTTTTCCCATATATGTTGTATGTAGGACACTAAGGGCAGAACATAACTCAAGGCTACGACATCAAAGTGCAGATGTCTGCATGAATGTGTTCCCAGGCACAGTAAATACTCTAAGTTCCCAGAGGGACATTGAAGGGCTCGGTACAGTGGCCTGCTCATGAGTGTTAAATGCCATTTGGGAGCTCCTGTCATAGCCCACAAAGTGCATCCAGGAGCTGCTCCTCTGGTGTGAGATGTCACTGAAAGCTTGTGTTGTTTTGAACAGCCTTATGCAGATGGACCAGATGCCCTGAGGCATCTCAGATATTACTTAGTACTTGTGTGTTACCTACTATCTCTAGCTTTCTGGCTACATTGACTACTTTTACTAGTGGCTTGTTCAGTTTTACCACAGACAGGCACCAAGGGATGCTGGAGGCTCATTGGCTTTGACTGGCAGTCCAGTGAGGATGCCTAGTGAGAAAATCCCACTCTCCTGATGCATGAAGCATAATCAAATACCTTCCATTTCTTTCAGCTGTTCAAGAGTTATAGATGGAGGAATATTTTTGTGCACATACTGATTTAAATCCTTCTGATACCATGCATCAATGAAAAATTATGTCTTTTTACATATATTCAGCATTATATTTCTCATTCTTCAGCTCTGAGGTCTCCAGAGTAATGAAACCATCCTCTTTTTATTACTTTTGCCTTACATAAAAATAACATCCTTAAAGGTGAGAATCACATGGCAGATGTTCCTTCCAGTTTTGCCCTGTACTCTGCTGGCAGATCCCTTCTTCCCTGGAATACATTCCCACATCTCTTTGTGCCTCTGGTTCACAGCTTCTCAAATGAGGGCAGGCTTTTAAAAGACCCAGGGACAGACATGTTTCCATCAGAGGAATGCAGTCATTTCCCTTGAGTGTAAGCTTTTTTCTGTTTTTTTTTCACCTGAGGCTTCCATCCCACTTCAGAGATGCTTGGCTTTTCAACCTCTGTCCTGAACTTTAGCCATTTGCCTTCCTTGTATTTCCCTGTATTCCCTGTATTTCTTTTAACATTAGTATCACTGCTATTAGCACCATGTTGATTTTGCTCAGTTAAAAAAGAATTAAAACTCCATTTGCTTTCAGGTTCCATCTCCATGCATTGTGTCCATTGTAAAAAGGTTTTCAGTGAAATTGATGGTGGTTTTTTTTTTTCCCCCATATAGTCTGTGCACCCTTATAGAGGCTTTCTGTAAACTCTCACTGAACAATATACTCTGGCATAATTCTTGCATTACTTTCCAAAAGTCAGACCTTGTCATAGATTGTGATGTTGGCTAAAGGACACACAGATTTCTGAAGATTCCAGTTTCAAGATTTGCATCCTTTTTATTAATGTATGTGACTCTTGGCTTTCAAAGAGGTAGTACATTTTGGAGGCTTCATACCAGACTGGACTTCAATTTTTTGTGGAAAAACCCAAGCTTGTTCTGTTGAGGATTAATCCTGTGTCTTGCTGGAATTTTGCTTTAAATCTTTTGCTTGAGTTCCCCATCCTGATGTCTCTGCTCAGGAATATAAATTGCTAACATTGTAAGATGTGATGTGCAATCACAAATCTGACACAAAGTCTGTTTTGTACTCTAGAAGCAAATTTGACACTTCATTTCACCACTATTCCTCTTTTTTTAATGAAGTAACATGATTTCATTATCAGTCTGAGTTAATTGCAAGCTATTAAAACCAGAAAATGTTTCAGAACCAGCAAAAGTCACAACTGTAGTCTTTTAGTCTCTTAACATCTGTATTCTTTTTCTGCATCAGACACCAAAGTCAAACCTTCTCCAATAGTTTTCCACATTTCTGGAGAATTTCATCATAGTTTTTTTTTTTTAAATCTGTTCCATTCTTCTTCTGGGAAATTTTCTTAGATAATTTTGGTTTTGTACACACACTGCACCCATTTTGGTTTAAGCTGCAGAAGACAGCAGAACAGTTTCATTTGGTGTTTAAGCTTTGTCTGCTCATGATTTCAGCTCATGAACCTCTGCCTAACGAAGGACCTGGCCCTTGCCAGCATCTGCTGAGGTGTGGTCCCACACAGCCTTCCTCCCTGCTGCTCCTAGAAGGGGTGTAATAACAGATTAATACAACCATGGATGTTTAGGAGACCACAGGAGACAATTTATAGACTTAATGTGTTACCTCCAGGGTTACAGATCATTGCACATCTGCTTTGTTGCCATAAGCGTTACTTCTTCTGCCATCCCTAAATGTAATGGATCTTTTCTGCTAAATGAGTCCATCAGTTTGTGCCAGGAGACAAATGACTTTCTCTTACTATGTCTGTGAGTGCTGTGGAGCCCAAAAACTGGTAAGAAGCAAGAATTTAGCAGTGTATAGGGTAAGGTAAATAAGGTATACTTATGACATGAAGTCATGAGCTGCCTCCTTCACAGAATTCAGGCTGTAATGTTATTTGTAATGGAGAACTGAAAAGGATAAGCTTTGAATTTTAAAAAAACCCACCATATGTCACCATTTCTTCTTCAGTTGTATGTTTTAGTGTAATGTATCCCTGTTGGTGACCAAGTCAAGGAGCAAAGACATGGCTCGCTCCCACTTTAAGCTGCAGACCTATTATTTTACCAGTGGGAAATAAGGCTTTTGCAGTCTATTATGGGAAGCAAAATTGCTTCATCCTCAGGAATCTAAGTATTTCATGAGCTAGCAATAGGGAGCCCATACAAAGCTATAATTTGCAATCTGAATCTAATTTCAAACTTCATCTCACCAAAAATGAAAATTAATGTATGAAGGGACTCCTTGTATCACAAGTACTCTCTTTCTGAATTCTATTACCTTCGGAGTTAACCCATAATTTAGCTTTTTTAAACAAATTAAATTGAAATTGATGGATGCTTTAAAGTTTATAGTTTAATTTCTTTGTGTACTGTATCTTAACAAATTACAGTCAGCTTCGGATAAAACCAAGTGTGCCTAATATGAAATAATCTTGTCAGGAAGCCTACTTGCTTAGGCTGCAGAGTTTTCAAATCTTCTTAGCATAAAGGAGAACTTTTAACAGACCATATCCAAATGTGTTGAGACGATGCATCCTGCAAATCTCCTGGAAATAGATGGTAGGGACGAATAATCACCATCCTAGACATGGCTTAAACCTCTAATTCAATGCATACATAATATATATCCTTCTGATCTGAGGAACATTGCATTGGAGAAGACAGGCTAGACACAGCTTGTCTTAAGAGGAGTGACAAGAATGATTTTGAGGCACCAGAAAGATGATGTTTCCCAAGTTGTTATAGGACAGGCAGCCATGCTTCTATGCAAATGGGAGTCTTTTGAATGTCATGTTTACAAAAGACTTAAAGACTACATTGGCTTGATAGTTTCAATGAACCCATGTGCAAGGGGGCTTCTGTCATCAGCAGGAGCCTGCATGGGCTGTGCCAAGGCAGGGACCCTCTTGTACAGCAGGCCCACGGCCTGGGGTCACCTCACTGGAGACCTGGAAACAGATCCCAGCACAGGAAAGGGTTGCATGTCAACACACACAGGCAAGGAGTGCAACTTGCCCTGCAGTAAGGGCAACCCTGAACCATCTCTGATTACCAAAGGACCAGGTCTTATTTACTTGCAAATCAGACATGACATTTTTCATGTCAGCCAGCAGCCCCATTTTACCTTTTTGACTTTAAAAAAAAAAAAAAANTAAGCTCAGGAAACACTAAGGAAGGTAAATAAATGATCCTAAGTAGTTTCTTGACAAGGTCTTTCATGCTTTCTGGCAGACACTTGGGGTCTGGTGTCTGATCACACTCATGCCAGGGATATGCACTTCCCTGTCCCTGTGAAAGCTTCCTTGAGTGTGTACTAGGTGTCAGACACCATGGAAAGCTCTGCCCATGGGTGCTCATAGAAGATGTCCCAGCCTCCAGCAGCGAAGACCTCTGAGAGCCTGCTGGCAGTGGCAGGGCGTGCTCCCTCCACCCTGTCATGGCCTGCCTGCTAGTGGCTGGGCAGAGCTGGCCAAGGGCTGGGGGGCACTTACAGCAGCTGTGGTACCCACCAGTACACTCCTTGGGGATGTCTGAGATAAACGGGGAAGGCAGAAGTGCAAAGAAATACTCAGAATTATGCAACACCCCTAATTCAGTCCGTGACACATACATATTCCCTAACTTTGAGGACCTGGTGTTGAAATCTTATCATCAAGTGTTATTTCTTCCTGCGACAAAGATAATGCAGCATCCATGTCTTAAATTTACACAGGAATTTCAGTGAGCATGGATTTTCTCAGGTTTGTTTTGTGCTGCTGTTACTTAGGTGCTTTCACTTTTCAAGTGAAACTGGAAAAACAGTCTGTCTAACATGGATTAATGAGTCTATGTCTCCGTGGAGGAGGAATAATCACATGAGTTATTGTTTTATTATTGGTTCCAAGGGTCAGGTGTTACTTTTTTCTGACTTGCATTACCAATTGCTTCAATTTAACTTGTAAGGACTGAAGAGTTCACATTCTCACTCTTTGTGCATTCCCATAACTGAGCTCTCAGACCCTTGCCAGCAGAGTAATAACATGATCCAGTATAAACCAGGATAGACAAATTAAAATTATATATAAAAGTAATGCTATATACTTATTCTTATGGTAAGGAAACTGATTATTGAGGAGTAAATCAAACTGACCTAAGTAATTTTCCAGAATCCTTTAACATTGGGCTGGACAATGTGTGATGTTCTTAAACACAGAGAAGAAGCCATGTGAGCAGATAGCAGAAATTCATGTGAAAAAAATTTCCTTTGGAAAGCCATTAAAGCTCCAGTTTGCATGTCATCTATTGGGGCCTTCAAATATCATTTATTTAGGGTGAGCCTAAGTAGAGCAGATCTACTATTTTGAATGTAATATTTTTATGTAAATGTGTAGATACTTGTATAGTAGATTGGACTTGTCTACTTTTATGAACAGCATTTTTATTGTGCCATTAACAAATATTTTTCAGAAGCAAAGGAAAGAATGCAAAAACATACCTGCTGCACTTTCTTATTTATGCACATGTATTAATGCTAAATAATGCATGTTATTTGGCAATGGAAAGTTATTCTTGTGCCTATTGACATTAGTATCGCTATTTCTGCAAACAGTTAGGTTTCTCATACATATTCATTACCTTGCCTTCCTTGACACAGACCCAAGTAAGCAATCATCATTCAGAATTTCATTGTGTGGAATGGCAATAAAGAGTCTTGCAGCACCCACTGCCTTCGCAGCCTCTGGCTCAGTCATTTAAACACTGCCGTTTTAGACATTGTTTCCCAGAGGCATAAAGCCTAGAGAAAGCAGGTCCAGCAGCAGAAGTTCAGCTCTGAAGCTGGGGTTGGAGTGGTACAGGTCACTCGGAGCCCATCCATACATGTTCCTTCCTTCCCCTGGGGGGCAGCAGAATATTGCTGTTAAGGGCAGTTCACTTGATGCTAAGCCCTTGGGACCAACAAGCGCAGCTTCCTTAGCTATGCTGAATTTTCCTGCCACGTACTCCTGCCATCCTGGAAATAATCTGTCATGCTACTGGATGGAAAGAACATTACCAGGGGAGGAGGGCTAGTTGAAATAAGTTACTTAGATGGAAAGCATTAAGTGAGACAAATTTAAAACCTGCAGGTACATTCAGATTGTAATTTGCCTCTCATGTCCCTTAAATTCTACATCAGCTCCAGGAAGGGTCATGTCTGGGATGCTGAATTGGCTTATTGAAGGTGTTGGTTTGGCTGGGATGGCAAACAAATTCTGCATTGTCACACAGGCAGACCTGGACCTACAGATGCCCCAAGAAGTCTCTGCATCCTCTTTGTGCTACAAAAGTAGCCCAAAGTTTGTCCTTTCACAGGCAGGTGCAATGCAAGTTTTGTTGCTTATCCCAGGACACCCAAAGCATCAAATATTCCATCTGGTTGTTTGGACGTTTGGGAGCAGCATGAATGTTATTCTCACAGAGCACCTATGGCTCAAGCTGTTCAGCACAGGTTTTCCACACTGCTTTGCTGATGTCTTTCTCTTTATTCCCCTGATCTACAAGCACCACCCTTTAAAGAAAAGTGTCTCCACGCTTTCCTCCTCCCATATTATGCTGTAATGTTGAGAAACAAAGGCAGTCTCCTAAAGCAGTTACACTACCTGGCAAACCACTAAAATTTTGAAAATGCTATACATTTGAAAATCTCTTTATTATTCATCCTTTCTGGAACCATATTTTATTTTATAATAAAGAGCCAACCAAACCAGAGGGTACTTTCATATGCACTGTCACAAACCCTACAACAGGCTGCAAGCATAGCCCTTCTTATCTTTACCTGCTGCCCCTTTGCTCAGGCTGTAGCATAATTCTGCCCATTGCAGTGGCAGGTATTTCTGCAGTAACATCAGGCCTTAAGAAAATGAAGGTGAGCACATTTCAGATAGTTTTTCCAGTCAGAGTGGCCTCAAGGGTGTTGGTGTCAAGCTGGCAGCTTGAAAGTGAAGGACGCCATATCCCATTATCAGTCTCACCACATCCTCCCTTTCAAGCACTCTTTGAAGAAGCTCAAGGCAATTGAGAGGATATTGAATCACTTCTGTTAAAGTTGGACTTCCTAAAGCTGACTGTGGTTTATTAAAAAAAATAGCACTGGAAGAGATTTAAAGAAAGCATAAATTGTATTACCTTGGAAAGTACTGGAAAGAGTGTTGAGGTCCAGCAAGGGCATATAGTGTAATGTATTAAATATGGTATCCTACCACAAACAAGGCTTTCTTTGGCTGTAGGAGATATGATGAAAAATAGGGCTAAAAGAAGGTTAAGAGGCTCCGGATTCTCAATTACTTTGTAACAAAAGTGTCTTGGGATGATTTATGGGAGATTCAGGACTTTTACTTCTTCTGGGAAATGTTTTTTTTAATGGGAAACTATTCAGAATTCATAAAGCCCTATTTTTTTCTGACTAAATGTATTTTGTACCTTCAAGTATCCTGTGGCAAAATTAATAATAATAATAATAATAATAATAATAATAATAATAATAATAATAATAATAATAATAACAACAGATCAGATAAAAAGCCTCATTTCTGTTGGATAAAATATCTGCAGGAGAGGCCTCTTAGCACTGTGTGGTGGTTCAGGAAGGCAGCAAGATGGTCTCTGTATGTGGGGATGGTCTGCCACGAGAGGTGTCCTGCATGCCCAAAGGTCACAGTGTCTGGCTCCCCACAGCAGCAGAACTCCACACAAGGGCAGGTTGCTCTCCATAAATCTTCAGCTCCCCAGGATGAAGGCAACCTTTCACTATAGTCACGTGCTCTAGCCAAAGAGGATGATACAACAACGTGACAATCATTAGCCTTACCCTGCTTTGAAATCAACTGTATATAATGACCATATACAGCCCATTTTAAGGCTCATCAATGCTTCCTGGAGTGTTAAAACTATTTTTTTTTTTTTACAGTTTCATTCCTGTTAACTCAAAAGAACCAGCATCATGATGGGATATTAGCCGGATGCTTTTCATTGTGAAACATCATCAGCTGAGTCATTTACTGAATCCTAACATTTGTGCTTCTGGGCTGCAGGAAAACAGATGTACACAAGTGACTCTGAGGGCTGAAATGACTCACGGCACTTTATGACCAGACGTGGCAAGCGAGAAGGAAAGACGGCAGCTCGAACCACAGAGCCCAGTGTGAGCCCACAGGGCTGGTACCATTTTATTGGTAACCAGAGCACATCTCTTCTGGAAGATGCTGAATGATGGTAAACTCTAATGCTGTGGGCCACTTTCTTACAGAGGCATTTCACCCTGTGTAAGGGCATCATAAGAGCAATATAATTTCTTAGATGTGCAGCATGGCTCTTGACTCTAGTATTGTCTTTTCTGTATATCAATGGGAGTTCTCAGCATATAAAAGAATAGTACCAGAAGCAAAATGTCATTTTCAGGTTGGGAGCATAAATTTTGCTCTAAGATTGATTAGAAATGAAATTTAAAAGATCCAGAGATTTACTGGTTCAGCCTACAGTCAAACTGTTCAATGCTGCAGTGCCAAAGACAGTCAACTACTCTTAGCCATTTGCTTATCCTTTTAGAGCACCAAAATCAATCCCTGAAATGAAGTAAACATAGCTGCATTGATCTGGCAATGACCTTATTTTTGAAAGTCACTAAGAGGCTATAATGGTATTTTCATAAAATACAGCATTTGTTGGAGTGCTGACATGCAGGCAGTGGGAAGGTTAAGTGATTGCTCTGGTAAGTCTCAGCACTGGAAATCAAACAGTAGCAGGAATTCCCCAGGGTGCAGAAGAGAGACAAAATCATTAAAAAACCTCAAGTGCTGTTCAATTAAATGTGACAGTCTTGAGAGTGGCATGATTTTTCTGGATAACTTCGACATCAGAACAAAAATATGTATTACTTTCCACTTCTTGCAGAAGGCTTAAAAAAACAGTGCCCTCTGTGTTTGGACAGCCTATTTACTTGCCCTTGGCAGCTCTCTTGAACTGAGACTCCCTGAGCCTGACGAGGGCAAACCTATGTCAGGTGACCCTGTTGGATTTGCTCTGTACCATGGGTGAGGTGTGCCCAGCTGCCAGAGACACCTGCACACACTTACCCTGAGGCTCCTGCATGAACACAAGGGCTGGTGTCACCTCCTAGCAGTTGCTGGAGATGCAGAATGTGGTGGCCTGAGACCCCTTGGGTGTCCTCAGGACATCCATGCACACATAGCAGGTGCACCACAGGACTTACAAGAGGTCCCAAGGAGAAGGGGAGGGAAAGCTTAAGGCGTGCACATGGTGCTAAATGTTTATGCTCAAACAACTGAAGTGAGCAGTAAATGTTCTTTTGAAAGTCCCCAGAGAGTCCTGTTGTCTGCTCCTGGGAGTTCATAGAAATGCTTGTGGTAAAAGTAGGTACTCCTTGAGGCCAAGAGCAGGAATAATTCTGTAACTCAGTGGCTAGGACACTCACAGAAATGCCAGCTCGTGTAGATGTTCATCTAGGTGTGGACAGAAACCTGGTGTCTCCAGGTAAATTTCTCACCACTTCACCTGCAGATTAATGCTGACTTGTATTTCCTTTCACTCTCCACTATTTCTTTTTTTCCATTCTCTCAGCCTTTTCCCTCTATTCACACATTCATGTTCCCTCTCCCTTTCAGCAGCTCTTTCTTGGAAAGGGTGGTTCAGGCAATCAGCACAGTAATCCTGGCTGTGAATCCAGATGGGAGATTACTCTTCAGGCTCAGAGCGACAAAGCCAAATACACACATGGACCTTTCTTCAGCCACTTCCCTTTCAGCTGACTCTCTGCTTGGCTTTTGGGCCTTTTCAGATTTTCTGCCCTAGATAAGGTGCCTAAAGCTCCTTATGTGCTGCTCGGGGAGCTGTGCATGTGTGGAGATACCACTCATGAGGCTCTTCTTCAGCTTCATAGTGCTGCTGCTCCTGCACATGGCCCTAATGTGCCCCTCCTCACTTTCAAGTCTTTACCCTTCAGCAGTTCATTTGGGTCACACAGAAGATTTTAGGGGGAGCATGTGAACAAAGTACTTAAAGGATGTAGGTGGATGCTACCAAGTTGAGCAAAGCACTCAAGCTGATGAAGTTGACTCCATCGTACAACCCTCATTAAACTGTGCAGTAGATTTTGTCTCTAGAAATCAGTAGTCAGTTAAGAAGTCCTTTTTTTGCTCTCCAATAGTATTAATTATTTAGCTTTTTAAATTTCTATATCTAAGACAAGCTCTCTGATTCACTGTTACTTCAGCTGTGTAAACAACTTCCTTCCAGTCCTACCGGTTGTTGTAGCCCTCTATTACTATAACACATTTTATGTTTTACCAGATTGGGCTTGGAGCACCTGGCTGCAGTGCCTCAGCAGGGTGCCTTGGAAAATCATCCCTTCAGTTCTCTGTTGAAATGACTCCATCCCTAACAATCCAGATTTAGTAAAACAATGTTTTTCAAAGGCTTGATTTTGGCTACCTAAAACGACTCATGCCCTTTCTTTTGGTATTACCTTCTGTATACTTACTCTGCCACTTTGGAGTTGCTTTTCTGAGCTGGCTTTCTATGTCCTGCATTAAGTTTATTCTATTTCGCCCTGGAGGCCACAGGTCTACTTTGTAATTATAAGTCTTTGTTGTCTTTCTTTGAGGTCTTTCCAATGTGGCAATACCTCCCTATTTTTAATTGACTTGGCAGAGAAAAGATGTGAGCCTGAAATGCACCGCAGATTACAAGAACATTATTTTTTCAAGTTTTGCCTGAGCAAGAACAAGGTAGATTTTTGTTCAACTGGCCAAAGCTCAGATTACTTTCCAAGTCTGATCAAAAGCACTGCCTGCTCTCCGAAAAAAAAAGAATTCCAAAATATTTGGAAAGTGAGGCAGGCACAAACTCTATAATTCCTCCTCCAAGGATGAACACGGGCTTTTGCAAGGTCATTGAAGCCAAAGGACTCTATGCCTGTGTAATCCTAGAATCACAGAATGATTCGAGTTGGGAGGGACCTTAAAGATCATCCAGTCCCAACCCCTTGCCATAGGCAGGGACACCTCCCACTAGACCAGGTTGCTCAAAGCCCCATCCAAACTGTCCTTGAACACTTCCAGGGATGGAGTAGCCACAGCCTCTCTGGGCAACCTGTTCTAGTGCCTCAGCAGCATGACATTAATGAATTTTTTCCTAACATCTGATACAAACCTACTCTCTCTCAGTTTGAAGCCATCCCACCTGGTCCTGTCACTACATGCCCTTGTAAAAAGTGCCTTTCCTTGTAAGAAGTGGCCCCCTTTAGGTACTGGAAGGCTGCTTTAAGGTCTCCCCAATGTCTTCTCCTCTCCAATCCTCTCATCTCTGACAATTCCAATTCTCTCAGCCTGTCTTAACAGGACAGCCCTCTGATCATCTTCATGGCCCTACTCTGGACTTACTACAACAAGATGCTCCAACAGCTTCATGTCCTTCTTGTGTTGGGGGCTCCAGAGCTGGACACAGTACTCCAGGAGGGATCTCACAAGAGCAGAGTGGGAGGGAATCGCCTCCCTTGACTTGCTGGTCTCACTTCTTCAGCCAGGATGTGTTTGGCTTTCTGGGCCATGAGCTCACACTGTTGTATCATGTTGAATGTCTCATCAACCAACATCTCCAAATCCTTCTCCTCAGGGCTGCTCTCAACCATTCTCTGCCCAGCTTGAATCTGTGCTTAGGATTGCCCTGATCCAGGTGCAGAACCTTGAACTCGTCTTGGCTGAATTTCATGGGGTTCCCATGGGCCACTTCTCAAGCATGTCAAGGTCCCTCTGGATGACATCCCTTCCCTCCAATGTGTCAATTGCATCAGAGAGCTTGGTGTCATCAGCAAACTTGCTGAGGGTGTGCTCAATCCCATCGTACGTGTTGCTGACAAAGATAAACAGTGCCTGTCCCAATTCTGACCCCTGAGGGACACCACTCATCACTGCTCTCCACTTGGACATTGAACTCTTGCCTGAAACTCTTTCACTGTTCAGCCAATTCCTTTTGCACCACGTGGTCCATCAATCAAATCCATGTCTCTCCAGTTTAGAAACATAGGTATCATGCAGGACAATGCCAAATACTCTGCACAAGTCCCATGGACTTTCACACTTTCAGGTTACTTAGATGGTCTCAAACCTGATCTTCTGCAGAGGGCAGTTTTTCATTCTCCTGGTTCCCATCTTTGCCCTCTGCAACCTGGGCAATGTGGCTGGAGCACTTGTCAGTGCAGACCGAGGGAAAAAACTCCATTGAATACCTCAGCCTTTTCCACATCCCAGGTAACCAAGTCTCCCATTTTCTTCTGGAGAGGGCCTACAATTTTCTTAGTTTCCCTTTTATCACTGACATACTTGTAGAAGATTTATTTTGTTTGCCTTTGATATCCTGGCTGGATTTAATTCTATCAGAGTTTTATCTTTTTCAACCTGATCCCTGTCTGCTCAGGCAATCTCTCTGTATTCCTCCAGGGCTACCTGTCCTTGTTTTCACCCTCTGCAGGCTTCCTTTCAATGTTTGAATTTGCCCAGGGGCTCCTTTGTTCATCCATGCAGGCATCCTGCGGGTTTTGCCTCACTTCCTCTTTGTCGGGATGCATGACTCCTGAGCTTGGAGGAAGCGATCCTTGAATATTGACAAGCTTTCTTGGGCACCTTCTCCCTCTAGGCTTTATCCTATGACACTCCACTAAGCAGATCCCTGAAGAGCAAAGTCTGCTCTCCAGAAGTCCAGGGTAAGAGGCTTCTGCTGTACACTTCTCCCTGCCCTAAGGCTTTGTAAAACTCCACCATTTCATGGTCACTGCAGCCAAGGCTGCGCTTTTGAGATTCATGTTCCCCACCAACCTCTCCTTCTTGTTGAGAACAAGGTCCAGCTTAGCACCTCTCGTTGTTAGCTCTTCTGTCATTTGGAGAAGGAAGTTATCACTAATGTGTTCCAGGATCCTCCTGGATTTCTTATGCTCTGCTCTGCTGTCCCTCCAACAGATACTGTGGTCCCAGCCACAGGGTGGTTGAAATTTCCCATGAGGAATGAAGAACTTGCATGTGAGGCTGCTCCTATCTGTCTACAAAGGGCTTAATTAATTAGAAATTAAAATAATTAAAGTCTAGTAAGAAACAAGCAAAAGAGTGAATCGATTTTAATAAATTACACTTGAAGCAGAAAACATTATTATTGGACATTTCAGTAAGCTACATTTTATTGATTATAATGCATCCTATTCCTGCATTTACTTGTCTTTGCTTTTATTTTAATCTCAGTGATTAAAAATGAAGGACATAAAAATTGCAATTTCTAGCAAGTTACTTTCTAGAAATTAGTAAAAAATACTGGATCATCCTAATGGTTTTACAGAATAACATGAGAGCCACACACACAGTTGATTAGCTCTTTTACTCAGATGGGGAAGGATGGATGGATGGATGGATGGATGGATGGATGGATGGATGAAAAAAGGTATAAAATCCTTATATGCGCTAGTGTGGATGCACCTATCAGCATACACCCCTCCTACAAAAATGCAGCAGACCCATGTTTGATAGTCTGAAGACAGTGGTTACCAGAGCATATAGTGTTTCTACATAACATAAATATTTTCGTATGATGTGATTTTTATCACCTACAAAACAAAACTCTTTCCACTTTGTGTGCAGGCTGAAGTGATGCTCTCATTCAAAATGCCAGGATGCAGTGCAGCCTCACTGCTCTGCTCCTCTCTGCTCACCTGCACAGCCTGCACCCCCGTGGAACTGATCCTGCAGAAGCTGAACAATCTACTGGGGGCAATAACAGTCTAAAATATAAGCTTATGCTTATGCTTAACCTTGCAAATGATTCCTCTGAACCTGAAGCAGAAGTTAAGTGCTTAAAGCTAGGGCAAGTCTGTGGGGAGACCAGAACTGGGGTGCCCTGCCCCTCACAGGAGCACACTTGCTCTGCAGTGGTACTCCCACATGTGGCAGTAGGTGTATGCAGGGCTAGATCCTGAATTTGCTTGACCATTGATCATGTTATTCATCATGGTAAGACTCCACTCAACAAAAGAGCAGATTGGCTGCATGAAACACAAATGTATTTTGGGAGCAATTTTGGAAGGTAAAAATTCTTCAAAGTATATAGGCAAAAGGCCAAATGAAGAACTGAGCTTGTTAAATGAGCTGCTTTTTAGCTGGCATTGCCAGCCAGAGCCTGGTACAGCATCTTTCAGGCAGGTGCCCTAATTTGCACTATCTTGGGTTATTGTTGTTCATTTTATAACATTTGATGATAGTCTAGAAAACCTTTGTGCCTACAAGACCAGTGTGAGATGGTGGTAGAAAAGACTGCCAAGAGCATCAGCTTGGTGTAGGAAGAGCTGTATTCTGGAGATGAGAGTCTTGCTGGCATTGAGAAAAACTGTTTGGGGTGGAGCGTGCTGGACTTGTGCTGGCTTTGGGGTACCACACATGTATCTTGGTCAAAACCACAAACATCCTCTTTTGAGTTTCCTTTTTTTTTATCCCACACAAAGAACTTGTAAAGAAGATGTCAAGATTGCAGTGGACCAGTGGGCTCTGGAGACAGCTGTGGGAAACGAACTGCACAAAGCTTTACCATGTACATGCTGTCTTAATGAGTGCAGGAGAGTTAACAAATGCAGCTTTGAAAACAAGAACAACAGAAATGAGAAAGCACTGGGAAGTTTACATCTGAAATCAAAACGTGATTTTTACTTTAAAAATACATATTTGTTTCCAAAGGAGGAATAGTTCTGCTGGGTGTCTGGTGTTTTCTGCTTAAGCAAGAATTGTAGTAGTAAATAGTTTTACTGTAGAGAGTAACACCTGTTAGCAGTTGATCTAATTTCCTCAACAAGTAAAGGGAAAAGGATCCTGATTTTAGCTTACCAAGGCAGTAGATGGTCACCAACACACAAAATGTTAATATTCTACCCTTCATAGATAGGCTATGTCTATCTATCAGTGTATTTCTAAGTACCCAATCATTGTCACATCTCCCTAGGTACTTTACAAAATCAGATAAACCATGGCAACTGAATAATAATGTGGCTTGAAAGAAAAAGCCATTAACAAAAAGAAATGCATTCTCTCCCTCTAGTTCCTTAATTTAAAATTCACACCAGGCTCCAGCAATCTGAATATTAGAAAAAAAATTTCAAAGAGAATACACAATGACTAAGTGGTTATATATTCCTATTCCCTCCCAGAAGAATAAATGACTACTATGCTTGGCAGAAACCTGAGGAGTTGCACTGTATGCAATCAGACCAACTGTATCCAGGGGTTTTTTGCCTCCAGGCATGGCCAGCAGCAAACTGTTTTTGCACAGCATGTTTGGTCTTAAGCTTTGTAGCTCCAAAGGAAGGCTAAGCTACTACTGCTCTTCAGTGCAAGCCACGGAGAACAGGAAGGCATATTTGCCTCGTGCATTTTCCATCTTGGCCAACACGGCAACAGTTAATCTCATTAAGGCTGCTGGCAGCTGTGGTGTGTCAGGGACTGTGATACAAGTGCAGAGCCCTTCCCCATCACGTGGCAGTGCATCAGAGACTGATAAAGCCCACTCGCTCTATTCGCACAGAAGTATATAATTATTGCTAAGCTTTCCAGAGTGGCTCGTGGTGGTGAATTCCACATGACAGTTATATAATACACAGGCAAGAATTATCTTTGAGCAATTTCTGATATCTACAAGGGTGGTTTCTTAAGTTTGAAATCATCAATAGCAGACTCCAATTCCTACTCTATTTTCTGCATTATATGCTTGCTCGTTTTCCTGTCCTAACTTTTAAAATCTCACTCATATAGAAGAAAGCATTCCATGCATATTTTTAATATTATCCTTTTCTCTGGTTCCAGCTATAGTGTTTTTAGCTGGAGTA
Organism: Irena cyanogastra; assembly: GCA_013397155.1. Classification (NCBI taxonomy): domain Eukaryota; kingdom Metazoa; phylum Chordata; class Aves; order Passeriformes; family Irenidae; genus Irena; species Irena cyanogastra. Next base: position 216,372 of record VWZV01007732.1, read on the forward strand.
TTTGAAATTATACACCCTAGAGACCTCCTTCTACATTAGTTAATAGGGCTCCAGTGCATTTGGTGTTCTTTTGATTTGGCACTATTCTTGGTCCCCTTCTTATTACAGCTCAACTTCCATTTGATGTGCTTTCTTATTTCCTGTTTAAACTTTTTCAATGAAATATCCGTGGTGGTGTTCATGTTCTTTCCTATGATTTATTTGATTTAGAATACTGTAGTGCTGAGGTAGAGAGAGCTGCCTTCTGCCTTGCATTTCTATCAGTTAATTTAACAGCAGCTATCTGTCCTACATTTAATTTCATCTTTCATTATGTGACATTTTAACAATGTTGTGAGATTATTTGGAAATTCTACAGCCTTTTGGTATTTTATAATGAACTTGTGTCATCCTGAAATGATGTAATTTCATTCACTTCAGACTCTTTCTTGGATATTATAACCCATGTCTGTGGATGTTTCTCCGCTGACACCCCTTCTTTTTATTGGATATTGGTTATATAGGCTCTTTCTTTGCTTACCACTTTTCAGGTTCTTATAAAACCAGAAAACAATGTTTCCCTACATCAGGTTTTGATTCCATCAGTGACAAGAATATTTAGAAAACTTGTACGAATAAATGCAATAATTTTATTTTTATTGTATTTTAAGGGAAGAATAAAAGTAAACATAGAGTTGGACTAAGGTCACATTTATTCAGAAATAAATAGTGTAATGTGCAAAATATATAAAAATTATAACCATAAGTGGTCAAAGTAGTTATCCTCTTGCTGCAGAGCACAGAGTAACAGGCACAGCTTCTTTAATGGACTATACCTACAATGTGCCATCAAGAAGGAAGCTAATAAAGCTGGCTTTGTACACTCTATATAATTAGAGTGCTTAGGAAGAATACCTACATATCAGGAGAAGGAAATATTAGAGTAAGGGTAAAAAAAAAAAGGTTTTTCTTAACAGCTTCAGGCCCCAAAGATAAGGTAATCCTGCATGTCAAACACACACCATGAACCGATCCACAAGTAGTATTGGCTATCTGCTATAAAGGATAAAGCAAGTCATTCATTTACAGCAACCTGCTAAGGACAATAAATCCTCAAGGGCTAACGAAGCAAGGGCTCTGAGCAAGGATTTAGTAGGTCTGTGTGCATGGGAAGGATGCTCTTTCACCACACATCCACCCCCCTGAGCAGCTTACAGAAGGCATTTGAGGTTTCAGGACACACAAGCCCTCCTCCTGGTGGTTCTTGTCCCAGGCTGCCTGGGCAGCCCTGCCACCAACCAGCCTCGTGGGGCTGCCTAAAACTCCGCAGGGTCACCAGGTTTCTGCAGGCTTTTCTCAATGCAGACATGTGAATAAAAAAAATTTGTACAGCCTAGTATTTCTGCTGTACTGACAAACATGGGTAGATCTGATTTTCCAAAATCCTGATTTCACCACACCCAACCATTAATATGCTTGTATCAGTCCTGGGAGCATGTTTCCAGGATATCCTTGAGCCCAGAACTCCAAGGCTCACTGGCGAGTCACAGCTTCACCATCTCCTTTCAAGAAAACTGCAGCCTCACTGTCCAAATCACTGTTGGATCTATAGTGTTTACATATAAAATTTTAGGGTTGCTTATTCAATAAGTTAAAATAAACAGAGGAAGGGGTGAGATCTTCTAAACAAGATACATGCACACAGGGATATGTATATGTATATGTATATGTATATGTATATGTATATGTATATGTACATGTATATGTACATGTATATGTAAAAAGTGAGTTGATTAAAATTAAACCTTCAGCTATCAGTTTCAGCCTCTGGAAAAGACAGACTAAGCTGTATGCTCAGAGGACTAGCACATCTCTCTTCTGGCAAAGAAAGGGAGAGGAGATGTTCTACAGCCAAAACCCCCTTGACTAAAATGGGATTTCGAGTTCCCTGGAGACACACCTCAAACACAGCAAAGTAGAAGCTGCTTGTGCAGATCCCTCCCAGGGCAATATGGCCTAGGGGAACTGATAAAAACAAAGTTGCAAATTTTTTAGAACTTAATATTGCCGTCATGGCAATTTCAGGCAGTAGTCTACCAGCTCCCAGGAAATTCCTGAGCACTGTCACTCTTGTCTACTTGGCATTGTGTTGTACTTGCTGACAGGGCAGGCACAAGCCTGCACTTATTTTTGCAAAGCAGCAAAGTGTCATGAGAAGTGGCTGCTGCAAGTCAGTTTTGGTGGAGAAAATCACAGATTTCTGGGGCCAAATGCATTTGAGACTGGACAAGTTGATTCTTCTGAATGTATAGTATACAGATGAAGAATTTTCATTCTTTGCAACCAAGTTTTATTTGATATCATATAATTATAGAAAGGCTTGGCTTGGATTGGAAGGGACCTTAAAGATCATTTCGATCCAGCACTCCTACTACAGGCAGGGACAGCTTCCACTAGACCAGGTGATACAAAACACCATACAACCTGGCCTTGAATGCTTCAAGAAATGGGGCATCCACAACTTCTCTGGGTAACCTGTGTCTCACCAGCCTCACGGGAAAAAAATTTCCCAATAGCTAACATGTTGCAAGATGGTTTGTTGTTAATTACTGAATTATTTTGTCTGCTTCAGTTTCTTGCTGGAATCACTCACATTTTATTTTGAATTTGACCGCAGACAAAGTTTGATGCTCTGTCACAGTGTGGGAATCCTGTGGGGTCTCCTACTGTTGTTTTGGATACTGTGCATGATCCAGACCCTCCTTGTGCCAGGGACACCAGCAAGCCAATTATCTGCAAAACTGTGCAGCAGACATTTGCACTTTGGTGGCTGCTTATACAGTTTTTAATATCCTTGTAATCTCAGCTTGGCAGGACAGAGTTTTTTCCTGTCTCTGGACTGTGCCTTGCCAGAATTGCCTCTGCCAAGATGCAGCTCTAACAGGATTAGTCCGGAGCAGGTGATGAACCTAGGGAGTTGGTGTAATGAAAAAATATGGCTTTTTTTTTCCACTTGATGTGATTAGCAGATGAAATACGGCTGGTTAACAGCACCAGATAAACATTCTGTAGCACTCTTTAAATGGTATAATGGACCATTAGCAGTTCTAACAGGCGTTAGCTCAACCCAGCTTTGTCTGATACCAATACCAGCAGCAGCTCTCTAGCAGGAGCCAAGTAGCAGGGATCACATCACTTTTTTTCGGAAGAAAGCTTATAGCTCAGCCTTTCACTCTTACTAAGGCAAAGACATTTCGAAATGGGCCCCTGAAAACCCCATTAGAGTCAGCAGGATTTCCAACAGTGTTCACCCAGAGCCCTAAGTCAAAGCACCTTTTGTTAGAAATATGGTGGCAATGTCTTTGTTTGGAAAAGAATTATTCAGGAGAAAAGGGTTATGAAGGACACATTTAAAAACGGAGGCAGACTATCAGGATAAGCTTCCCAAAAATCATACAATTGTAACACTGAAAGAAACTGAAAAAACCTCCAAAGCCAAACTCATGCTCTAGAGCAGAAGCAAGTATTTTCATACGACCCATGAGACATATTTAATCTCTTCTTAAACGTCCAATGAAGGTGATATAGAACCTGTCCTCAAAATTCCAGTGCTTTACTGAAAACCGGAAAATGCTTCATGATATAGAACATAATTTTGCATTACTGCAAATCTAGCTGTCCTCTTGTTTTCAATAGACAAGAAATACAGTTAAACACTATCCATTTTTTTTCGGTGTTTCAGGACCATTATTATATTCCATCTAGCTTCCATTTGCTAAATAAAATAATAATTTATTTCAGCCTTTCCTTAGAAGTCAAGGTGTCCGAATGCATTGCTCTCTTTTTGTGGATCCTCTTTTCTCAAAGGAGAGAACTAAAGCTGGGCACAGTATTTCAGCAACACTGGAAATGGCCAAATTTTATTAACTCCTTTTAAATATTAACTTCTACGTCTTATCTGACACTTCTGACAGTACATCTCAAGACATTTTTCTTTTTGAGCAGCAGATTACTACTTTTGTCTCTTGTTAAAATGGTGATTCAGTGTAATACTAGATCCTTTTCTGCAGAGTAATCACAGATTCTCTCTGTATATATGCTCAAGCTTGTATTTGTGCATTTGATTTTTTCCTCTCTAAGTGCAGTACTCTGTACTTGTCTTTATTTCAGTTCATCTTATTGATTTCAGACCATTTCTCCAATTTGTCAAGACCATTTCAAATTCTAAACATGTCTTCCACAGGCTCTGTAACCCCTCCCAGTTTGGTGTCATCAGCAAATTAGTATACATGCTACTCCATCTTTTAAACTGCTAATGGAATTATTGAACAGAACTGGCCCAAGATAGCCCCCCACAGGAGCCCGTATAAAATGCTTGTCTGGTTTGATAGAGAGTGTTGATAAGAATGTGAATCATTCTGACTATGTTTTTTCAAGCAACATATCAATTGTACAGTAATTTCAACGAGGCAGTCCCCCACTGTGCTGTGAAATGTTGGAGTACATTATACAGAACAGTGCCAAAAGCCCTACCTAAGTCATCACAGTGACTGTTCTCTTCTCCTGCAGGCTTGTAAGGAGAGGAAATCAGATAGGTTTAACATGACTTATTTTTCACAAACCCATGCTGTTTCTTATCACCTTGTTATTATCTAGGTGCCTATATAATAAATGTAATAATGTAATCACATAATAATTTGTTCCAGGATCTTTTCAGATACCGCAGTTATGCTGACTTCTCCAAAATTTTCCAAAGCTTCCTTTATTCCCTTTCTAAAGACAGCAAGCATGTCTGTCGTTTTCTGCCCTCTGAAATTTCTTCTGCACTCCATGTGTTTTCAAAGATACACTCTCCAGACTGTCTCTGTTGGCTTCTTCTGCCTCCAATTCACCCTGACCCACAGTCTGTGGCTCTGCAATGGCCCCCCAAGGCTGCCTGTGGTCTTCCCCACCACATCCCTGGGGCTGTGCCACAGCTCTTGCAGATGATGGAGCATCCCTGGCTTTTCTCCCTCTGGGGTTCCCTCTCTCCCACAGCTTTGGGGCTCCCACAGCAATCCAGCCCTGTGCTACCTGTCAGGGGGTATTACTGGGTTCAGTACATCCACTCTAATGAAGAATTTAATATTGAGCAAGTGAGTTATTACAGGCCTTAAATTCTGAGAGAGAATTTTAGCTTTTTAGCCGTTTAGTAAGGCTTCTTGGATAAAGTCTTACTGTGTCCTATGATTCTATATATTCAGCCTAGTATGCGAGGCAGGAGAGTATTTCAACATGACATGAAAGATTGAATTTGACTAAGCATTGTTCAAAATACTTTTCCCTTGGCTCTTTTTTTTTCTTTTTTTTTTTCTTTCTTAAACAAATATTTATTAGTTTCTGGAAACAATTGCATTTGCGAGAATCACAGCCAAAAAAAGAAAAGACATTAATATATCAGCCTTCAATGTGTCATTTGTTCTATGCTCTCCTTCTGTTAAGTATAGCTTTTCTTTCACCTCCATCTGCCTTCTAATGAATTTGGAAGTAAAAAACAAAATCAAAACCCTAGGAAAAATACAAAAAAGCACAAAATCCAAACTTTTCTATTGCTTACTTTTTCAATGTGCAAAAAAAATGGAGATGATTTTCCTGGAAGAGGTGATAGAGCTTTTTGGGACAACTATATCTGTAGTATGGAAAAATAGCAAGTGTCTTACAGGAAAATGTCTCAGTTGAAAAGGAAATATTACAATCTAATGCAAGTTCTCCTTCCCCCTCCAATCCATATTATTATTTGATCAGAAGAAGAAACATTCTGGTAAAATCATAATTTGGTTAATTAGGTTCTACTTAAGCTAAGGAACTTTATTTTCAGACATAAGCATCTTCTTATAGGGTTATTTCTGTTCTGAAATCCTGCCGTGGTGTTTCTCCTGCAGTCAAGAGCTGACAAGCATCTGCCCTTGCAGTGTGCCTGCCAGGCTGCATTGTGTTCTGGAAACTGGTGCTGGCTTAGCAGAGAGAGGAGCACTGAGCTCACTGAGAGACTGTCTGTAACATCCACCAAAGGAAGAGGGAAACTGAAATGATGTGTACCTTCCTCATATGTGGAGCTGGATGCAGCCAAATCAACAAGTTTGATATTGGCTCTGTAGTAGACGTGACATTTTCAAGGTTTAATGCCAAGTGCTTTTCCTCTCCATTTCTGTTTTCACACTGAGAGAAGTGATCAGCATATTGATGCAAAGCACATAGCTCCACTTTCTCTCTCTCTAGCTTTGCACTAAATATTTGAAAGCTGGCAACCCAGAGCCATAGGTGCAGGAAAATACCTCTTCCAGGAAGAGCTGCTGCACTTGACAGCCTCGACTGCAGATGTTTTTCTTTGGGAACTTTTCCTTACCAGATTTTATATACACCTACACATAGATCATAAGGTATCAACCAATTCCCCAGGGAGTCTGCACTTGGTGTATTACATGAATGTAATACCTTTAGCTCTGAACATGGATTTCACTATTGCAGCTGAGCATGGGTAGACCTCCAAGAAGTCACAGTTCTACCTCAACCAAGACCTCCAGCACATCTGCCATATAAAACTAAATACAAACACACTCTCTCTTCCATTAGAAATACACGGAATTTTTCAAAGTTTGTTTTCATCTTACAGTGGGACAAAAAGTTGAACACTTCCTTTTTTTTTTTTGTGATAGAACAAAATATATTGATTATACTGATACCATGATTTGTGATGTAACATATCCTGAAGGTAAACTTAATTATTTTGTTTCACATATTTTTGAAAACCTTAGTTCATCACCTCAAAGTATTTCAGTGCGAGTGAGAGACTTTTGCACATTTTCAACTTCCAAATTCTTGCGACCTTTTTTTACCCACCTCAGATACCTCAAGAGTAGATACCACCAGTGTCTGGCTACCTGACACTTTTTAATGAATTCACTTTCACAGGTTCCATGCTTATTAAAGAATTGCTATTACTGCTGCTATACATACAGGGGAAGTAGTAACTCAAGGACAGGGAAAAAGAATGTCTTTGAGGTCCAGTTATACTGTTCTTTCTGACACATCCCATATAGATTTTTAGCTACAAATATCAAACCACAGACTCAGACAACTGCAGAAAACCTGCATCCTGCTCCTTCTCCACCCTTTTTACCAACTGCAAACTCCCAACCTGATTCCTCAGCAACACCTGTGATGACAGCATAGCTCTTAATTCTCTTCTCTGTCATTCTTGAATAGATGTATCTCATGCTGAATCCAGGGACCTAGGAGATGTGCAAGCCTGTGACAGGTGTCAACCTCAACGTCCTCAAAGCTCACAGAGCACCTGCAGGTCAGTAGGTCTGAGCTGTCAGCTCATCTGCCCCAGCTGGCCCTTATTGTTACTGACGGGGAAGCGAGGTGATGCTGCTGGAGAGTGCATCAATTCAGCTGTACTCAGCACCTTAGGGGTGAAATATCCTGGCACAGAATTGCAAAACAGAGGTATGTCACATAGAGAAATGGCCTGCAATCTTTCATTACATATTGCAAAAATGGCATATCTAAGGCATAATCATCTAGGTGCTGTCCCATGTTGCTCATGTAGCTGTGCACTGATTGCTTCTCTAACTAGTGCCTAAGTGGCACCATTTATGTCATTTATAGTGATTGTGCAGTGATTTACACTCTGTAGTAAATATTAGTTGGTGGTGGTAAACTCCAGGTCTCAAATGTTTGTTTATCATGAAAATAGAAAAGTTTTCATCACTAAATTGTCAAAATTTATAGGTTGTGACTTGTGTCTGTGCCTTTCTTCTTCAACAGCTACAGGAAAGAGATATTCAGAAAAGCTCCTTTGCTCTACACAAGCCTTACTTTTCTCCCTAGGAGATTTAATTTCTATTTAACAGGTGGAAACATTTATAAAATCTCACAGTGAAGTAAAAATAACATCAATTCTGCCATTGACACAGAACCCCCCCATGGCTTTCGCAGGAGGATTTGCCCTAAGGAAACAGTGCTGCAGCAAGTATAATTACAGCAGGCTAATACATATTGGAGAGCCAAGTTCTAGCAGCTTTATCACAGGCTGCTTTGTACCACTAAATCAGTTTTACTACATGTTTTACTAAAGATTTTCCATAGAAACTGAGGAGATTGTGACAGGGCTTCTATCAACTAATCTCAGTCCTACGGACAATTCAATAGATTGATATTGACTGGGAGACTGATATACTGGGAGATTTAAATGTATTCTTTAATATCGACCAGACTTCCCTCCTTTTTCTGTAAGATTTGAAACAGTCCTTCCATCTCACTATCCATTTGCTTACTCTCATCATCCTTACTAACACCATGTTGTCTTGTGCAGATGCTGGAAGTGGAGGGTACTGTTTTGCTGTGAGTTTTGGTATTCCCTTTTAGTCTTATCTTTCCCTAGTTGTACCTGGGATACTGCAGGGTTATTCATGACCTCCTCCTGTTCAAGTCCTAGGTAACACCTGGGGCTCAGTTTCTGTGTTTGTCCTCTCAAGTACACAGTGGAGCCTTGAAATGACAACTTGCACCTGCTGTTCACTAAATGCTCTTCCAATACCTGGCATCTTCATTTTAACAGTGTTCTGCAAGGATGAGCCACCTCTCCTCACCTACTTAAAGCAAAACTCTACATACTTCACAACAAAGTGGAACTGCAGTTTCTATCAAGGCTACTGAATTTTATTTATAATAATTTTGAGCAACAGAGTGTAAATCCCCTTCTAGAGGAAGGTGGCCAGAGCCATGTTCTATGTGCATGTGGGTGTGTGTGGCTTTGGCTGTGTTCTCTCCCCACTCCCCTCAGCTTCCTGGCAATTCCAGGGCACCTTCCCTGTCCATGAGAAAGTATGGCAGAAGCCCTGTCCTTTCCTGGTGCATTGAAGGAGCCCAAGCAGACTTTTGGTCGTAAATTCCTTTCACATTTTCCTGTCCCAATTTGACTGCATTACGTACTTTTTGAATGAGACCATGTATATGCATTGTAAGAAGTTTAACCAAAGGTTTTCCATGGTCAGGAACTGCATCAGTTTCAGATGACCTGTCAGCTTTTAGGTTTTGTTACAGGAAAGAAGAGGGCAGCATCTTTCCTTCCCCTAGCTGTACATTTGGGAGTCTCCTACTGTCCTGGAATTGCCCCTGGTGCCTACAGGGCTGGGGACAGCTCTGGGAGGAGTGTGAGAAGGAGGCTGAAGGCCATGAGCTCCCAGAGGTTCCTGCCTTGCACCTTGCTCCTGCTTGCAGCTATAGTTAGAAAGCATTTTTAAAGCAGGCACATTTATATCTAATTCCAAGCTGATGCAGTAATCAGAATCCATGTTTTCCTAATCAAAGTAGAAATAATCACCTGTCTATCACTTCTGTTAGGCACAGAATGAAACTTCAGGAGACAGTCACCTTCCAGCAGCACCCAGCTGGTCCTTGGCAGAGAGCAAAGAATCAAAAATCCCAAGTTACAGTACTCTAGGGCAATTAGAGCAGATTGGAAAAACATGCAGTATTGCTGAAGATTACAAGAGAGAGTGAGGAAGCACTGGTTACTGTTGGATAACCCCTTGGGAACTCCTACTTTTCCCCATATCTAACTTTGGTTGGTGCATTGAAGGATATTCATGAAGTAAGACTGGTTCAGGTGGCAACTTGTACTGGGATCCTTTACTTTTCTCTGAAATTCAACAAGCCACAACAGATTAGGAAATGAAGCTTCCTGTCTTTACTTTCTTCCTACTAATTATGATGGTCTGTGTAAAATCACCGCCCAGTCAAAGATCAGGGTTCAATTGTGCTAAAGCTTTGCAAAAAGATTTTTAAAATATCTTTCCCTTCCAAGGGAGAGTTTTTTTTTTTTAAACTCCAGGTTCATTATGATAGAGATGATCAAAGAAGGACTGGCTGTCTCAGAAAAGGAAAACAAGCACCAGGGTCTCAAATAATGTAGTTAATTAGCCAAAATGAATGACCGGATAGGGGGATTTTTTTCAGGAGTCTTCTTCCAATTTGAAATCAGTGAGTTAATCCACTTAAATGAAAATCAGAATGGCTGTTCTTGGTGAGATCAAGAGCTCAACTTGTCCAGTATCCTATCTCACTTACAGGTGAATCCCAGAGAATGGGGACAGGAGAGCAGAATTTGATACCTTGAGTAATCTCCTGTTCCACAACTATTTTCAGCTTAGAGAGTTTTCTGAGCCTGATGTGTTTTCTGTGTTGAGTGATCCAAAGTGGATCACCTCCACAAGCATGGAGCCTCTCCCTAAACCTATACAAACACTCTGCACTTATGGCTCCCACTGGCAGGAAGTGTCCCAAGCCAACCATCACAACTTTTCCTGGTGTTGTTTTGCACCAGGTTCCTGTTAGCTGTATTTGTAGGCTCCTACTTCTTTTGCTGAAAGAAGCAATTGCTGCTTCTTCACTTTCTTTTTGCCTTTGTGATTTTATACGTCTAGATTATTTCCTCTTATTCCTATTTTATCTTTTCAGAGGGATAATCTTTCCCTGTTTATTCTTTCAGCCAAAGATATGGGAGATTTCCCCAGATCTGGGCCCCCATGATAATCTTTCCTGAACTTCCCCCCAAAATAGGGGATCAAGAGACACAATAATATACCATTTTAATATCCTCCCCTGTCAGCTGATGATATCTTTGTAGACTGCTGATTTTGTTGTCATGACCTTAAAATAGACAAAGGATGGCTGGTCAGACTAGGGAACAGCTAGGATGCTTAATTAAAAACAGTAAATCTAAGGTTTTAATGGTAGCTGGAGTAAATGATGAAGTTTTACCCACTCTTCTCTCTGAACTTTAACCTCATTTTTCATTTGAATTTACAAGTTGAATTATCATTGGATATAATTCTTGTCTATTATGTGCTTTATTAAACCATGCAGGCAGGTTTATCCCAATGGGATAATTGCTTGGTAAGAAAAATAGAGCTGATTAAATGATGCCCACTTTATCCTTATTACAAAGCTCTTTCAGTATAATAAAGTGCAGCCATGTCACAGCTCCTGGCTATTTGCAGCACTCATTGTTATCCTTATTACACCTCTTCATAATTTGTTTCAAGCATTTACTGACATTTATTAATGTATGTCCTCTGATTGCAAAGTGTCCATCTCAGGTTTTACGGCCCGCACAGGCTCAAGCAGGGCATCTGAACCCATCCACCAGGCATCTGACCTACACCTGTATGTCAGGGGAAAGGCATTTACCTACCATCTGACAATCCCAGAGATCAAAGCACCTTTCTGCTCCAGGTATGCTGCCACACACGCCAGCAAAATGTTCCTGGTGTGGGCATAGCTTCATGCTAATAAAAAATCAGCTCAGATATTTTTGCACAAATGATTTTCTATGGTCATTCAGGCTGATCTAAGCTGGTCTAAAACTGCTTCAAACTACTTTTGCCAATTAACAGCATCTGCTGGAGTGTGAGTGGAAATCCATGGTATTTTTATGTTATTCGGAGTCTGAAAAGAAAACAGCTGTGTCTAAAGTGTCCTGAACAAGCCTTTAGCTAATTACATCTCATTTCAGGTAAGGGATTTTTCCTTGTTTCTAGGGTCAGATTTTAAATAATTATTATTTATTTATTTCCAGGTATAACTGGAGCATTTCTTGCCAAGTCATCTGCCTTGTGACAATCACTAAGCTGATTAGAGTAATTAGCAGGTTTTGTTCCTCACTTTAGAAGACCTGCTCCTTTCTCATTTCAAGCCTGTCTCTCTCCTCCGCTGTAGTATTTCTTTCCTTCTGTGTTTATGTAGTTGGACCACACACTGTAATTATAAGGCACATTATCCAAAACAAAGACTGCAATCCTAATGTACAAGGGAATGGAGAGTTCCTTCTGATATCTCACTAGTTCCAGAAAAAGCTGCACTCAAACCCTGGAGGGTAGAGTATTAGAAAGTAAACCTAGAAATAGCTGCAAACAATTACTGTGCACGCAGAGATGAACACATTCAGACAAGAGGGCAACTGGATGAAAAGTGGTATAAATGAAAAATCATAATTCTCAAAGGCTAGTAAGAAAAAGAAAACCAAACATGGATGAATCAGTGGCCAGGTAAAGTAAGGACACAGGAGAGTAATTTTCTAAACATAGTAGGAGTAAAAGGAGCAGTGATCTTTGTTCATTACTAAATTAGTATGAAATAAGTTTCTGTTCAGTAAGGACGTAGTAGGACTCAGGTCCTGCCCTGTTTGACTTAACTTTTTCATCAGTGATCTAGAAAGAGATATATCCTTATTGCTAAAAATTATTCAGGTGATAGAACCATATAGTCTTGATACAAGACCAAAAATACCCCACAAAAGGACAGTAGTTAGAGATCTGGATTGCTTACAAAGGAGAACAAAAATACCCTCTTATATAATTTGCTATGGACAAGTAGAAGTAATGTTTCAGCAGAAAAAGAATGTAGGAGTGTGAGATTTATATGGGGAAGTCACAGGTTCTGAAAACGGGTCGTGACTGTTAGCAGGTTGAGTGCAGGCCACGTCTTTAGGCGTGGTACCAATACACATCTTGGATGTGGAAAGGAAGGCATACCAAGCAGAACTTGAAAAAATGTATCTGACAGTAATTCAATTTCTTCTAGGCATCTTTACTTCAATAGAAACACTGAGAAATTGGACATAACTCAGAGAAGAAAGCTCTGATAATGATTAAAGGATTGAAAGATATGCCTTGTAACACGGCACTCAAAATGTCAATATATTTGGATTCTCAAAGGGTAGGTTAAGGAAAAATCTGTTTTCAGTTCAAAAGTACCTACAAAAGGAAGAAAATGTTGCTAATGGAGAATCTTTAGAGTTAGTGTAAGAAAACGTGGCTGAAATTCAAGGTAAAAGAAATTCACAAGATAAATAAGTTGGAAACTTTAGCAGACAAGATAATTTGATCTGGCATACCACACAGAGGTGCTAGAGCAGCTCTAGGTATGTCTTTCTAAAAAGTTTGATCTTTATCAACTGATACCAGATGGAGAGAAGCAAGAAATAATAACATGTTCTTGGAAGTCCTCTTTGTATTGTAGCAAGTCTGACTAGAGAGTCAAAATAATATTTGAAGGCTTTTGAAAATCAGTAGAAGAGTTGTGAATTACTGAAATATATATATATATATTCTACACATTTTTTATGAAAAGGGTACATTTTTAGAATTTGATAGCAACCTTTTAAAATTCTCAAAAACAATGGCCATTTTATTTTTGCAATATTTCCATTAGAATACCCCAAATTTCTCATTCACTTATTTTTTCATTAAACCCTAGAATCTTGATGATTTCTTCCTTATTTTTACCATTTCTCCTTCCCTTCTTATTCTAATATTCAATAAATTGTTTCAGGGAGAAGAGAGGTGAATTAATACTGACACCAGAAATCATTGTGTAAGAAATAAAGAACTCTCTAATTAAAACATATTTTATCTGTTGAATGTTCTTTTTTTTTTCTTATATTGAATGTAAATCATTATCCAGTATGTCTAGCAATTGCTCATCTGATGAGCCTTGACCTGGAACTTGGATGAAAGCATTAAGGGATTTAATGAAACCACAAAACTGGTTCCAGGAATTAGCCATTACATGGAGGAATGAAAATGCAGATAGCAGTGCAAGCCTTTGTAGTTCTCCATGTTACACTGCAGGAAAGTAATCTGGTTTTAGAATGACAGCTCAGCCATAGGATAATTGTACTCTTTAATACACAGAAACTCAGTGCACCTTGCCTGAAAAGAAAAGATTTCATAACCATTTACTCCTAGCTATTTTCAGTGACTCAGAGAGTGCAATGACATCCATAAAAACTCCTGCAAACTTGGAACCAGCTGTGGGGTTGCTGATGAACTGAGCTTTGGAGACTTGTACCTCACTGCTACCTGTTTGCCTTGATATGCCATGAAAATTCCTCCAGACTCTAAGAACACTAATATTCATATTGTGAGCAGAATGACCCAGGTAATTATATGTGGGCTGTGCTTGACATCAATCTGACAGCTGTTTGGGACTTACTAGCTAAAGAATTAAATGTTGACAGTATAATTAATACTGGTAAAGCATGGGAAATATGCTCAGTCAAACAAAATTTCCTCTTTGATAATTGTGCAAATTTAGTTTTTAAAGATACCACCTACCTGTAATCCATCCAGACTCCTTAGTAAAAGACACCATTACTGTAAAAAATATGGCGCGCCTTATACTGCAAAATATATCTTAGAATGAATTCAAAAAGTTGTCCAGCAATCCAATTTTAAACAATTTTCAGTCAAGAATCATTGGCAAAAATTCTGCAAGCTTTGCCTGTAGACTAAATACTACCAAAAGTTGTGCAAAGATCTCAAGACACTCCAGAGACCATTCCTGACAGAAACTTTGGATGATCCCACTAAAGTGGCAAATATTGAGGAAGGCTAAACAGTCTTTTGAGAATGAATTTGAATAACTCAATATGGAAACCCATTCATAAGGCAAATATTTTCATGCATCTAGTACATCCTAGTATATTCCTATAGGGAACAGAAACTTTAGCCCATACCAAGACAATGTGTATTTATTGGGCAAATCATGGACTCCTTAGGGATTAGGAAGAGTGAAAAGGTGAAATGAGGCCACTGTGAGGAAAAATGCCAATCTTAGTGTTAAGAGAGGACACTGAGCAGTGAGAGATACTTTTACACTTGGGACAAGTGAGCCTGGTAAGGGGCTGTTCCACATGTGTAGCAACATGTTTTAGCACCGTGTTGAAATTTTAGAGAATGAGCATAAAAGTTTCCCAGTAATGATTGAGAGTGGGAGCAAATGCTTCTTGGTAAAGAGATTTTCAGTATTTTACAGTCTAGTTACTATGCTGAGCTTTGTGTCACAGTTCCTGTTGCTCGACCTAATTCTTCAAAAGGTCCCTCTGTGTTGTGTATCAAAAGGGAGCTTGAGAAGCAAATTAACTGCAAAGTGTACATCCCTTATTAGGAAAAAATACTGAGACTGCATCTTTAGCCATTCTGGGAAAGTCATGCCAGGATCCAAGGCAGACAAATTTAAATGGGGAACAAGACATATTCTTAATTATGAGTCTGCTTGGCCATCACTAAAAATTCTCAGTGGTGGTTTTCCCTCTCTCATTGTATTCACATCAGGTCCTGAAGGCATTTAGGAAAGTCATGATATTAAAAATGAGCTATTTGGCTAAATGTAAAATGCAGTGGGGAGGAAGCCTTCAGCCTGGTCATACAGGAGGCCATTCTCTAACAATGTAATGCTGACTCTGGCCTGAAATTCAGTACAGTACTGCCACTGATTTAAGCTATTTGAAAAAGCAGCGATCTGGATGCAGTATCAGAGAAATTTTGTTTTCCGTGATGGGCTAATGAGGATATAAAATTCCCCTGATCATTCCCTTGTGTTGTCAGACTGTTATGTCTAGCAGTTATTTTTGAACTCTTGCTAATAGACAAGAAAAGATATAGGAGATTAATCAGAGGAAATTCAGGAGGCTCTTATTATTTCCTCTCCTCTTTATTCCCATAGCGATGACAAAGATGAAGCATCCTCTATAAAAGTGCCAGAACTGCTAAATCAGGACTCATGTGAACACATTTTTGCTTAGTGCTGCCCTTGTGATTCTCCTGCTGTTTATGTGGCTTTTATAATTGAAATGATATTGTTGAAATCATATTTAGCACAAGAGCTTCATGTTTCTTCCCTCTACCCAACACTTTGGTCTCAGCCTTCTCTGATAAATGATATGAAGCAGTACTTTCTCTTCCAGCTATGCAAACACTCATTCTTCCACACATTCCCAGACACAGCCATTCACACCATCACCAGGGCCATGGTCTGTCTTCATTTGTTTGCACCATTAAAAGAAGAGACCGAAGAAGCACCCACATCAATGGGAGGAATGCAAATACAAGTGCATCAAATGACACAGAATGTTTTACAGCAAGCTAGAAAGTGCTCATAGGGACTTTATAACCCCTACCATGCTCCTTCTCTTCCATCTGGACCTCTGGCAATCTCTGAGTGGTTAGAGGGAATGTTCTCTGCTCTGTAGGAACTCTGCCACCAAGGTATTAATGTGTTCAGCCCACTTATTCTAGGGTAGGACTTCATAGGTTGCCTAGGTTCAAAATTGAACTTGGGGAACACCTTCCTCAAATGACTGTCTTCATATTTCATATACAATTTCTTCCCTTTCTTCCACTTAGTGAACCAAGAGGGAATGCACAGGTAGCATCACTCCACCTTCCCATCCATTTTGCCCATTTTTCCGTGAAGGAAAATCAGTCTTACTCATGGTCACACAGAGTGTCCATGTCAGTTCAGTCAGGAACTCACCACTCTCCAAAATATCAGGCATGACAGACACACAGTCTACCACACACTTTTTTCTATTCCTCATTTCCCACTCAACACAGAACTCAGCTCGTGAGAAGTTTTGTTTTGAAATTTAAATGAACTCCAGCACAAGTGTGTCCTGTTGGATTTTTGTCATCTTCTTTTTGTGTTTGATTTTGACTCTGGGAGTTTTACTCTGGCCTGAGGTGACACAGGGTTGCTGGGTAAGTATAAACACAAATATGATAGCATGAATTGAAAGTTCCTATTGAGTCCAAAGACCCTCAATTTCCACTGAAATCAGGGATTCTCAGCATTTTACAAGACTGGGTTCTATATTTCCACACTACATTCCATAGTCCATTATACAAAATGTCAAATTAATCTTGGTGCAGCAATGAATGACCACTTAGCTCAGAATTTGTATTTGATGCAGCACTGAAGACCTGCTTCGGTTTACTAGATAACAGAGAAATATAAACATATAAAAATTCTTGCTTTCTGATGTAAATAGATGTATGTAAAAAGACTATAGGAAGGAGATTTTACTATAGTTTTGTTAAAACATAAGGTGTTTTGTTTCATTTGTGTCATGCTTGTTTTTTTGTTTGAGTTGTATCTTATTAAAGTGGTGCAGAAATAAGAATTGCAGAGGATATTTAACAGAACTGAGAAGTGAAGTTATAGTGTTGGAATTAATAACCAGATTAAAAAAAAATATATATATAGTTCTTTATCAGAATCAAAAATTGCATTACCCAGGACCAAACCATTTTCCTTCCCAGAACCCCTCTCAGATGGCAGTGTCATGCTGAGCTGATTTTCCTTGGCACATCAATTTCCATTTTGGTGAAAAGAAATTTAGCAGTTGCGCCTTGGATCCATCAGACCACTGAAAATTAATGCTGTTTTGAAAAAATCCACCCGAATATGTCTGGTCTGTAACACAGCAGGAAAGAAAAAATTAAGAGTTGCAAAAATACATTTCCATTAACTTCAGTAACAGAAATGCAACAGTATTTTGAACACTTCTTGTGTATTAAATAGATAATAAATGAGCACTGAGCAGTGCTTGTCACCAGGAGAGCAAAGTACTTGCAAGGAAACATCAGAAAAAGCGATTTTTCCTGATCTTTCCCCATAAGCCCACTTCTCAACAGTGCTCTGTGGTTGTGACGGGGATGTGGTGCTGTTGTAAATGCTGTATTTCAGATGACACATCTGAGTCCTGACCAGTTGTATACAGGACTTGGCAAAGGAGTCAGAGGGGAAGTTATTAGCCAGAAAACTAGGACAGATTCCATCTTGGATAGTTTCTCTACATTTAGAAGTACCTTCAGGAAATGAATTTGCTCTTCTTCACTTCCTGTTCTAAAATAACAAGCTACCTTAAAAAATTGTTGGTGTGGAGCTGGATTGTGTTCCTCCAGAAAAAAATTACTTTCCAAGAACAGCTCCCTTGTATAAAGACATGCTTTAATTTAATGTATTTCTCATCTGCCATTGAGTTTCTTACTCCTCTGGCAGCCAGGCTGTGGTGTGTCCAGGATCGATCAGCGATGTGCCTGCCCAGTCCTGGGGTTTTGCTTGGCATAGAACAGCATTGTGCCTTGTCCCCCTGCACTTACACACTCACTGAGAAAAGCTGCTCCTGAACGCAGGAATAAACACAGAAAACACACTCTATGAGGAAGGAAATGTCATATCAGATCCATATTATGCCTGGCTTTTGATAGGAAGGGATCATGAAAAATGGCATGAGAAATAAGGAAAGAATGACAGTGAAGGAAAGGGAAGCGAGTGGGAACTCAGGAGTGGAAAAAGGGTAAAAAAACCCCAGTGAAACTGAAGTAATTTGAAGATGTGAGATGGAGGGCTTGCACTCAAGGCTAGGCAAAATTACACCATGTTTTTTGGATGGCCAGTGATTCCCTTTCTGTTCACTGTGGCGATTTTGCAAGTACTGTTACAGCCTTGTCCAACTGTACAAAGCTCAGAGTGAAACCCTTAAAAGAATGTGTTTACAAGGTAGTATCTAAGACATTTTGGGAGCTTTTAAATTGAAGAATTCTACATTAAAACTAGGTTATTAGCAATAATTACATGTTAAAATCTTGCAACCCTCTTGTTTTTTCATTCTCATTGCCAAAGCTTTTTATATCACAAGGTTTTTATTAATTTAATTGTAGCCTTATGCCAGACTTGTTCTGTATTTTATCTAGCTTTGGTTTCTGGAACAATAGCTTATCCTTTTAACTATGTAGCTTTCACATCCCATTGCAGCATGCGGGAAAGATGAAGATGCTGATTTGATCCACAATAATTATATTGTTCCATTGAAAAGAATCACAAAGCACTCTCCTTGAGTTCCTAAACAAAGACCTACATGTAGTTTAGCATTAGTAAGCCTTATTAAAACAGTCAGCCTGAAAGTTGGTATCCCCACAAAAATACCTATTTTTGACCTCCATTTTGATCACTGTTATATTAGATGCTTTCTATGTAAATTAATACATTTTCTTCCTAAAATATTGTCCTCCTTTAAGCTTTCAATGATCAGCTAGAATAGTGACTTTCCAGCCAAATTCACTTTAGCCTTCTCCCTCTGCAGCTCACTGTAATTCAAAACTACCTCTTCCATTACCCACTTTCACCAGGCTCTGAAACTTGGTCTATATTCAGCATCCCCCCTTGGAGATGTCTAATCATGGGCTTAACTGAGAAAAACCAAAACTCCTCTTCCCTGTCAAATTCTCAAACTCTCATTATCTACAACTGCTGCCACTGCAGCTTTCTTGCATTGCTTTGGACACTGCATGCTTTATTTTCCTTGTTTCTCCAAACATGCAGACCACATGCAAATCCAGCAGAAACTCCTTCTAAAGCAATCACTGTTGGTGCTTTGCACATTGCCATTCACCTCCTCACCTCCCATAGCAGCAAAGCCTACAATAATACATTTGCTTCCCTTGCCTGTATTAGTTTAAAACTATATAAAAGTAAGACGAAAGCCTTATGTTTCTGAGGCAGCAGCCCAGCTCTTCCACCCTGCTGAAAGTCTTCACAAGTTCCCATTTCCTGCTGCTGAACTTGGGATGTTACACTGAGGCTTTGCACAGTTTTACCTTGTCCTACTTTACTGATCTTGTCTTAGAACCTGTCGCCCTTACAGCTTTCATTATCATGCTACCAGCACGGACGGTTTCCTTCACTGTCTCGCTCACTAAAGACTGCAATCTCTGCACATCTCTCCTTGTACATGCTGTGCTCACCCCGTGGTGAGACCGTGATATCCCGCTTAAAACCCTCCTCAAGACATCACTGCCTTCTGCAGCCTACATGTGTAGCCTTAAAAAAATTGGTCACCCATTGATAGCCAATACACTGAAGCTGATATGCTTGGGGTTCTTTTATATCAGTCACATTTATAGATTCAGACTTAGTTGCCCTGACAGCACACATATGCTTGTGTGCTTTATGTAACCGCAGCATTGTGATTATTCAGCTCACCACTGTGCTCATCTTTCATCTGGTTCTTCATCCTTACAACTTGTTTTGAATTCTGTTTTAAAATTTTGGGACACAGACAATGTCTTCACATGTATCCATAGTCTTTCCAATTTTAGGGGACCTTATTCCCAGTTGAAGTAAGACTCTGGATGCCATCACATCTCAAATAATATTAAGAAACAACAGTAACAGTGATTATCTTCCAGAGTAAGAAAATTAAAAAAAGGATAGGTAGCAAACAGGACTGAAGTCTGAAGTGTGTTTCTGTAGAAACAGAAATAAAGTCAAGTCCTAGTTTTCTTATTAGTAGTTAGTAAAAATATTCCAGGATAAGTGATATCCCACTGCTGTTTTCTTAGCAGTGGTCGAAGTACCTAGAACAGAGAGACAGACATATGACTGTACAATGGTCATAAGTCTAGGCATATTTTAATAGTGAATTTCCAAGTGAATTGTTTGAATTATGATCATCTTTTCATACTCTTCAAGATACTTCAGATAATGTTAGTAAGCTGAATCAAATAATACTGAAGCTATGCTATCTTATGTTTAAAGGTATAGCATTTTATGTGCTTTTAAGAAACAAAACTGCTCTGACTAGGTTCCGTGTAGATTTGTTCATGGGAGAAGACAACTTCCATACAGAGAAATATGCAGCCCTGTATGGCGCTTGAGAGGGCACATGTTGGGAGCCAGCGGGATGTTCTGCAGCACTGAGGGACAGCCTCAAGCAAAGAGCATCTCATGCAGCTTTCTCTGCTGGATTTTTAAGGGACTAAAACTAGCACAACTGGGATCTAAAACTGCCATTTTGGTCTAGGCTGTAGCACAGCTGTGGCAGGTTGGAAGGGTAGCCTTATGCTACCATAACCAGATGGGCAGACACGTGGAGAAAGGAAAGCCCATGCTGGCACAACAGGCAAATATCAGTAACCGCTTTAAAGGGCAGCAGATAAACAAATGTGTTGCTGAATGTGAGATACAAGTCTGCTTTTCTTTCAGGACAGCTAGTGATGTCTGATGGATTTAGGTTCTGAAGGCTCTGCTTGCTCCTAGAAGCCTGGGCACATGCATCTTCACACGCAGTCCCCTGAACTCAGAGTTTGTCTGTCCTTAAGTTGAAGTATTAGATTTACACCTGAAAATGGTATTTAATCCTGCTTTTCAAGATATTATAAAAGGAAACAAAATGTTTCAGGTGGACTTTTGGCAAGAGGAACTCCCTTCGAATGGCACCAACATCAGAATTTAGTTTTACCTTTTTGCAGAGCTGTTGTTGTCATTGGATGAACAGCTATGAGCATTTTCCCAGACATGGTATACCTTATTAGAATATAGAATATGCCAGGTTGGAAGGGACCCATCAGGATCACGGAGTCCAACTCCTGGCTTTGTGCAGGACAGTGCAGGACAGCCCCAGCAGTCACACCACGTGCCTCAGACCATTGTCCAAATGCCTCTTGAACCCTGTCAGGCTGGTGCTGTGACCACTTCCCCGGGGAGCCTGTTCAGTGCCCAGCCACCCTCTGGGTGAAGAACCCAACCTTACCCTCCCCTGACACAGCTTCAGGCCATTCTCTCAGGTCCTGTCACTGTCACCACAGAGAAGAGGTCACTGCCTGCCCCTCCTCTTCCCCTGATAAGGAAGTTGTGCCTGCAGTGAGGTCTCCCCTCAATCTCCCCCAGGTCAAACAAGCCAAGTGCTCTCAGTCACTCCTCATGTGGCTTCCCCTCAAGGCCCTTCACCATCCTCACTGGCCTCCTTTGGACTGTCTCTAGCAGCTCAATGTCTTTTTCATGTTGTGATGCCCAAAACTGCACACAGGAGTCAAGGTGAGGCCTCCTCAGTGCAGAGCAGACTGCAGAGTTTCGTTAAGACTAATCCTTGTGCTTTTTCTTCCAATGAGTTTGCATGTAAATGCTAAAGTAAACAGGGATTTCCAACCCCTGCCTGTGACTAAGCAAAGCACAGTTCATAGGGAAATGTCTCTTTCATTATGGAAACTGATATAGTTGAAAAAAAATAGCTGGACAAGCTTGCCAGTAAGTTCTTTTTCAGCTGATGAAGGGTTAGAGGATCCAGGGAGACCTGAAAAGAGAACTAGCCTAGCAAACAGCTTTGGAGAGGGTTTAGTGAGATGAGAAAACTCTGGAGATGCTGCGAAAAGGAGCTCCTGTCCACACAATGAGCTCCTAAACCTCCCCAATCTCTCTAGAGTGCAGGTGCTGCTTTGTGAGCTTTCTACTTTAACTGTAGCCTGGTGATAATTTCTGATGGTAGTTGCTCAGCTTGCCAAGGTTTGACCTTTTCTTGCAGATAAAAGCAATAACCAATGTAATTTTAAAATCCTATGGTCATTTACTTTAATGACACAACATACATCAGAAAATAACATCCTAACTAACCAAATACCTATAGAACGAAATTATTTAGGACAACTAAAATTATATCTTGAAGGCAGTCCTGAGTAAGTATTCTTCATTTTTAAAAAAAAATTGTCTTGGTGGGCTTTGTTCTGAAACATGTAATTTTTTCAACCATGTCCTATCACTTATTATTATAGGCAAAATTATTAGCCTAGGGACAATAACCTTTTTACAAGACTGTGCATACT
Organism: Irena cyanogastra; assembly: GCA_013397155.1. NCBI lineage: Eukaryota > Metazoa > Chordata > Aves > Passeriformes > Irenidae > Irena > Irena cyanogastra. The sequence goes on from VWZV01007732.1 coordinate 238,841, forward strand.
GGGTGGAAATTTATTGCTCAATAATAATGAGAGGTAAGAAGCTATTTTATAATGTTACCTTAAAAGCCCTTTACTCAATATTTGCTGACATTGTATTATATCCCATAAATGTATTGCATGTATTTGTAATAAAAACAAACTTTAAAGAAGATAGCGAATCGCTGGTCTCCATGTTTAGAAGTTCCTTTCTTTGGCATCATCAGAAAATGTAGTAGTCACACCAGTAGCCCCTTTTATACAGATGTGTGGAGTAGAATTCACTTCCAAGTGATGGCAACTCTGGTGGCTCAGCTGGAATGCAGTGGTGGCATCCCTTTGGATGCAGGGAATGAAGAGAAGGACAGAGCCCAGTGAGTGAATCTGGCTCTGACTAAGAGCTCCACCTGGGCCACCTCCTCCCCCTGTACCAACATGGGCAAAGGCACTTGTCTTCACACACAAGTTTTGCCTAGCAATTCACATCCTCCTCTGCTGGGGGCTATTCACATGCCCTTTCTTCCAAGACAGTTCCTACACAGGAAAGATCTCAACAGGAAAGTTCTCAACACAGGTAAGATCATGCTGCTTACTCCTGGTTGTGATATGATACATACAGGAAGAGGTCCCAGCTAAAACCTGTCTCTATCATGCAAAAATGGCAAATGTGCTTGCCTTCTCTAGACTGAGAATCTCACAGCCTAACTAGAAATATAGGACACATTTACATCTCCCCAAAGAAATCCCTTTGCTCCTTGTGTCAGAGGATATTTCATTGCAGCTGTGAAGGATTACAGGCTTAGCTGATTAAAAAACTCTCCCACAAGTTCAGACTACTTGAAGAGCTCACTGTCCTTTCTGCACAGCAGGGCTAGTGACCAACCTCGAGAGGAGTGCAGGAGCTGCTCACAGGCCTCCGGCATGTTTCCCAGGAGTTATACGAAAGGAAACTCTATGTTTTACTCCTCTGCATGTCTAGATATAATTCAGATGGGAAGATTTCTCTCCAGAGATACCCTTGTTCCAACATAGATTATTTAGCTTCATGTTGACTAATCCTGCTGCTGTTGCCCCAGTGAAAGCCCAGCAGAACCTGGAAGAAAGATGATGCTTTCTCTTTTCTGTTTCTGGTGGACAATACCAAATTACCCTCTCCAGTATTTAGTTCTGCTGTCTGTTTGGTTGATTGGCTGGTTTTTGGATTTTGTAGCTGAATTGTGCAGATTAACCCTGCAAAATGCATGAGATTACTCTGAGAGCCATAAACAGGGTGTCTGGCTTGGTTGAGATGTTTTGCTTACCCCACACACCTCCTTTAGAGAAAGTAGCAGAAGCTAATGAAGAGATGTGTGGGTTTGGATCTCTTTGTGCAACTCATGCATAATGGGAAGAAAAGGAGGAAAATGGGAAGAAAAAGCACAAGCCTGTGGAAGCTGCTAACCTGCCTGTGGCTGCTAAATTGTGCAGTGGCCAAGGCAACGTGAGGCTGCTGAGTTGCAGAGCTGCTGCACGCACCCTGCCCTGTGCTAGGGGGAGGCAACAGGCATGTTGTCCTAGTCTTCCTGCATCCCAGCCATGACAGTGGGTAAGTCACTTAACCATGTGCCTCCTAACCCATTTTTTTATTATTTCTTTGGGTCTGGCAATGTTTCTGACCCTGCCTTTGTTCAGTGCCTCTCTTTGTATAGGGCTCTCTCCTTTTAGCTGTCCCTGGACATATAATATTTTTAATACATATCATAAGGACAGAAACTGGGGGGGTGGGGGGTTTACACGTAATAGGAGAAAAAACAGCAGACAGTAAATACTGAAAGTAAAGTAGAAGATTGCCCATCATTCTTTCAATGTATTTCATTTTAGACTAGAAATCGTAACTTATAATAAAGCAGTAAATTTTTATGAATTCTGGTGGTTGTGTTTCACTACCTATTCAAACTTTTGAAATGGGTTTAGCAAAAAGAGAAACAGAGAAGACAATAATCTATACAAGTGCTAGAAGTAGGAGCACAGGGGAGCAGTTTGAAGCTCTAGCTCCAGCTATGCAAAAATGTGGTTTCTGCTACTGCTTTAAAATTGGTCGTGGTTGCAGGGTTCAATTCACAGACCAGACCTGGATGCCAGTCCTCAGTCCTGGTTTTCTAAACAATTCAAGTTTAACTCTCTGTTTCCTCTGCTCTTTTCATCTTTCTACTACCATAAGTAAGCCTTGCTGTCTCCTGTTGTCTTCCCCTCCCACCCATCTAGGGCCATCTTTCCTTCTGCCCAAAGCTGTTTTCTCAGTGCTTCCAAATTTCTTTGGAAAATTCCTTTCCCAATTTTGCCAAACACCTGTCTTAGCAACAGCTCTCATCTCTGGTGTCTCCTCCACTCTTATCTCATAATCAAAATTACTCACTGGATTGTGCCAAATATGGATTTGAGCTCTTGGCAGGATCTCTCCTTACATTTTGTTTGAGGAGTGTAGTATGTACCTGACAGCTTGAAAAATAAAGCAGGTGAACCATATATATCTATTAAGGCATGGTTTCTAGAGAATGAAGGGTTGGAAATTTCTCCAGAGCTCTGTGGATTTTACAGGCTATTCTCAACCATAAATCTCTTACAAATCTCCCAAGGATCTCACTCTGTGTCTGGGGCAGGGCTGAGGGGGTAGCCCACAGGAAACCTGCAGTTAGCACAGGAGAGCCGTGGCTCTGGGTGAGAGGAGGCAGCCTGTCCCATTTTAGGGAATTCATTTCAAAAGAAAAAATGCTTGAAAGCTGCTTTTTGGGCAGCCAAGGGCGAGGGACTTCCTCCAGGTAGTGACCCAGAAAGGCAGGGTGCCTCCAGCTATGGGTCTCATTGCTGGAAGTCACCCCCAGGTATAATCAAAAAGCTTTAGCAAATCTGGAATAGGATCTACGTTGCTGACAGAGCTACTCTGGCAGAAAAAAAAGCACTGACCTTTTAAAAGAAGTTTTGTTTTTACCATGAGTATGAAGACAGACTCTTGCTGAACACAGGAGCAAAGAAAAGGATGACATGCTGGATGGCAGCAGGGGATATACCCATGCTGATAAAGCAGCTAAAAAATGTTTTAAACCTTGGCTGCAAAGAGGTGAATAGTTTAATTAACAAACCCAAACCTATTCTCTTGAGGCAGTGTTAAATTTGATATTAAAAAGGGAAAAGCTCTCTAGCTTCTCGCACTTTTCTTGCCATACCAGAGAATGCTTTGCTGTTTCAATTCCCCGTTTTGGCTAAAAGGCCAAAAACCTCAGTGGTATGTTCAAGGAAGCTTCAAGAATAAAAGATCAGTTACAGCAGCAACATTTTGGTCCAGAACCTAATCTTTATCCTGTTTCTCTGCAACAGCTGTGTGTCAAGTGCAGAGACGTTCACTCATCTCTGCTAACCTGGCTCAAGCACTTTCAGATTTTATAAAGTACTGGGTTTTAATTTCTGCCAGTTTTTGGATAAGCTCTGATAAATCCAAGCTGATTTCAAATTACAAAGATGATTCAAACTTTGAAAGTACTCTAAAATACACTGCAATAAACAATTCCGTTTCCTCTACTGATGCTCTAAGCCCCCAGGGTCTGTGCAATAACCACTTCCTTATTCAATCTGCTTCACCCTTCAATGAAGCAGATTAATTTAATAATCTTAATATAGGGGATTTTGTATTTTACTAGTCCCTACAAGTTGGAGTTCTCAATACATAGACCCTAGACACTGACAAATTGAAAGTTCATTCAAAAGCAGAGCAATGGAACGACCGAGGGAAATCATGACACTCATCAGTTCCTGTGGCAGCTCTGCTGCTCTCTGCACCCAGCAAAGCAGACAGCGGGTCAGATCTGAAAGCATCATTCCGTGAGACAGACCAAAATGTGCAGGGAAGCTGAAGACATTGAAGCACGGTGAACTCTTCCTTTGGACAGCATACTGTAAAGGGAAAATAATTGAATTAGTCTGAGGCTTGGCTGATGCTGACATTTTCAGTGAGAAGAGTCAACTTACAAGTTTCTGCAACCTTCAGTCCTTGCTGACATGAAGTGATAGTTTGTCCCTTGCAGTATTTTAGTCACTTAACATTCCAGATACACTGTTTGAAGTACCTTGGGATCAAAACCACTCCCTAGACAAGCATAGGCTCCTAACACAGACAGATACTATTTACTAGGATGCCCTTTCTTCCAGTCTCTCTTTAAAATGAGATGTCTGTTGGTAAAAATCCACCAGACAGACAGCTTTATAGACTGCAGCTCTTACCCACACGACAAGAATATTGCAAATTGCAGGACCCCAGTCATCCTCCTTGCCACACTATCCAAACAAGTGCTTGCCAGGAAGGAGCTGCCTCACGGGAGAAAAGTTCACTCATTGCAACACTCATTCATTTTATAATTGGTTTTAAAAGGTGTTAATTGGTATTCTAAAGTAAGCAACAAGTTACCTTGAGACTGAGTTGAAGCACAAAAATGCTGAAGAGAGCACCAGTATAGCATTTAAGTATTTCTCTTACCTAACTTGAACTATCTTCACCATAGAGATGAGTCGCTTGTCCAGAAGTCTCACATGGTACAGAGACTAAGCAGAACTCTCTAGAAGGATTGATCCCAGGTAAATTGGATCTTACATGCCTTGCTTACATGCATATACCTACATTGCAAGAACCTGAATTTGAACTGATAATTCCCATTCCAAATGACATTTAGATAGACAGATTTTTTTTTTTTTAGTTTTGCTGGTCTACGTCAAATTCAAAGTTATGATTACAAAGGAAGAAAAAAATAGTATGCTGCAATTAAACTGTGGTTTTGAGTCCACTTGAAGTACTAAGCTGCCCCTTCAAAATGGATAATAATAATAATAAGCAAAAAGGAATATATTTTGCAGATAGAGTGCCCAGTGTTCATTCAATATCTAAAAGATCATTCAATACCAGTATCTTAAACTGGTATTAATATTACTTATTATTCTAATTTTACCTGCAGAGCACAAGTAATGTTCATGCAACTTCAAAGACAAATAAAGGTGACAGGTCTTGACTTCAGAGCTTAAAATATCAATGAGACTAAACATAGAAAGTGATGACAACAAATGAAGGATAAAGTGGGGCATGGAAGAAATAGGTCACAACAATGTAACAGCACAAGAGAAGCACTTTGACTTTTTTTCCTTTTCTTTCACTGTCTTCACACACATAAAGTAGCTGGAGGAGCCAAAGCAGAAGTAAAGAGGTGTAGCCATCCCAAGACTTTGTCCAGGAAGAGAGAATGCCAGAATTGGGACCATCTGTTTCAGGAGTTCACCAGTCTCACCTCAAGCCACTGTACCAAATTACTTTCTGAAGAGCTCACAACAGTGGAACAAGCAAAACTCTGAAAGCATATTAAAGTAAACAGTTCACTGTTCCTCTTCTTATTGAAAGAAGTCAAAGCAACTTAAATAGAATTTCAATCAATCATTCCCATCCTGATGGACAAATTTCAGTCCAATGTAATTGGAAATGGCAGTTGAAAAATCTTGATAAACAGATTTAGATGAGAATGCTAACAAAGAGCAGTAAAAACTGGCATGTCTAATGCAAGATTGTTTTTCCTTTTATCCCCACAGTAATTTTCTAACTCAACTATTGAATTTCTCATAATATCCTGAGGGATGCTGTGAAACCTGCTTTTCAGCTGCTCTAAAGGAATCCTTATTGTCTGAAACAAGAAGACACATTCAGTTCATGAACCCAAACCAAGTTTCTTTTTTTTTGCTTCCAAGATTTTTTGGACAATGTTTTCCTCATATAATTTCAAATTACAGATCCATCTCACCTCAGGCTTACAACTATGGTTTCAGGATGTTCTGGGAGAAGATGATTGATTGGGTGCCTGCCAGAACACATGGTGCATTAAGCAGGACCATCTAACTCCTCCCCAGTTAATTATGGTGTCTTCTGGGATGATTTGTTGATGACTCCCCTCACACACCATGACAATCTTCTCCTGAAGTATTTAAGATCATCAGCATTTGTGACCCTTTTATACCAATACCCCTTGAAAGAGGAGTAAGACCATTGTGAAGTAATCACACACACGACCTTCAATGAGGGGTGATGGCATAGGACTACAGACACAGCTTCAATCAAAGGATGCACAGCAGCCTGTGTGATAAGCCAGAGTATTTTTCTACAGCTTTATTAGCCAGACAGCCACAGGAAGCAGCAAAGAGGGCAATAGCTGTGTATGAACTGACCATGAACTGACCATGTATGAACTGACCATGTTCTACAGCAGCTGAACGTGAGCCAGTGCGTGCCCAGGTGGCCAAGAAGGCCAATGGCATCCTGGCCTATATCAGGAGTAGTGTGGCCAGCAGGACCAGGGCAGTGATTGTACCTCTGTACTCAGCACTGATGAGGTCACACCTGGAGGGATGTGTCCATTTCTGGGCCCCTCACTGCAGGAAGGACTTTAAGGTGCTGGAGCAAGCCTAGAGAAGGGCAACAGAGCTGGTGAAGGGCTGGAGCACAAGTCCTGTGAGGAGCAGCTGAGGGAGCTGGGGGTGTTTATGCTGGAGAAAAGGAAGCCCAGGGGAGACCTTATCACTCTACAACTGCCTGGTTGTAGCCAGGTGGGGGTCAGTCTTTTCTCTCAGGCAACCTGGGACAGGACAAGAGGACATAGCCCCAAACTGCACCAGAGAAGGTTTAGTTTGGAAACCAGGAAGAATTTATTAAGCATTGCAGTGGACTTTCCAGGGAGAGGATGGAGTCACCATCCCTGGAGGTGTCCAAGAAATAACCAGATGTCGCATTCAGTGCCATGGTCTATCTGACACAGTGTTGTTTGGTCACAGGCTGGACTCAAGGACCTTTGAGGTCTTTTCTGACCTAAATGATCTCGTGATTCTGTGATATGTGCAAATGGGGGATATGATGTAGTGAGAAGATAGGTGACAGGAGAGATAGAACTGATGTGATTAAGGTATAAAGCATGTGTATGTACTATGCTTCCATATACCACATGGAAAACTGATTATTTCTATGTAGTAGCAGAAATAGAATAATGTCTACATTTTTAAGGAGTGAGCGAACAGCAACAATACATTGCTCTATAGAATGAAACTCTACAGCATAAAATAGAAAGATGGTACAGTCATGAATTATATTTCTGAATATCATGTATGTTAAAATAAAAACTAATCAGTGAAATCTGAAACCAAAGCAGCCCACATTGTGCTGTATTTCTTGTTGCTAGGCATCATTTGTTCATACTGTGATGTGGGGTGCTTTGCTTCTAGTGTCAAAAAAGATGTTAAGATTCTCCCACCTTATAAACATTTAATCAGGCAGTAGAACAGATAAGCAAGTGCTGAAAAGAAGACTGACTAGATTCATCTTCCTTTTAAATTCCAGAAGAATACAGTAATCCAATCCTGTGAAATGGACCATTCCCTGTGATCCTGTTTAAGCCTTTATGCTACTGTCTTTTTTCTCAAGCTAGCAGGCTGGCTCCTATCCATTTAACCTTGTTTTGAGCACAGTAGTTTAGATTTCACTGTAGTAGGTTGTTGAGGTTTAATCCCAGCCAGCAACAGCCACTCGCTCATTCCCCCTTGGTGGGATGGGCAGAAAATGGGAAGGGTGAAAGTGAGAAAACTCATGGATTGAGATAAAGACAGTTTTATAGGTAAAACTAAAGCTATGCATGCAAGCAAAACAAATCAAGGAATTAATTCACCAATCCTGATGGGCACGCAGGTGTTCAGACATCTCCAGGAAAGCAGGGCACCATCACATGTAATGTGACGTGGGCAGACAACACCATCACTCCAAAAGTCCATCCCTTCCTTCTTCTCCCAGCTTTATATGCTGAGCACAGCATCAGATAGTGTGGGATAGCCTTCTGGTCAGTTGTGGGCAAATCTTCTGGCTGTGTCCCCTCCCAACTCCCTGTGCTCCCCCAGCCTCCTTGCTGGGGGTGGCGTGAGGAGCAGAAAAGGCCTTGACTCTGTCTAAGCACTGCTCAGCAATAACTAAAACATCCCTGTTACTAACACTGTTTTCAGCACAAATCCAAAACACACTCCTATTCCAGCTGAAGAAAATAACTCTATCCCAGCCAAACCCAGCCAGCATGTACTTCAGCAAGTCATTTAGTTCCAACCTGAAAGTGCCAAGAAATGGAGAAGACACCCTTTCCCTGAAAGCTGTTCCCAAATTATACTTTCAGACTGCCTACAAAACTGAGGGTGACTCACTCTAGGTTCCAACTACCTGTTCCTTCTGCCTTCTCTTTCTCCTCAGTAAAAGATCTTTCAATATCTAATTTAGTCCCTTATATAATTACACTATAATCCTCTTATTTTGAGTGTCCCTTGGATAAACTAAGTTAATCAAGCCCTGTGTGAATATCATGAAAGGCTTTTCCAGTAGCTGCAAAATAATTTTCATATGATCTCCAGCATGTCAACATCCTTTAGGAAATGTGGACATTGCAAATAGAATTCAAATAATCTAAATTTAGTTGTCTAAAACACAGGTGTCTTGTCTAACGTGATAGTTCTGGGTCTCTATCCAGTCAACAAAGTGAAACAGACAGTGCCAGGAGACAATAATTCCCACCTCTCTCAGGCATCTAGGAAGGCTGGATGTCCTATGAAGGTGTCTAATCGAATGCACAGGATGCCTGAACAGCTAGTTTTGACTATATTCCTTACTGTTAAATCATGAGTGCTAGTTGAGATGTGTAACAACACAGAACTGTACAAATTCTCATATCAAGCAGAGAAGATATCACCGCCCACTCATTCTACTACTAATACACCCATCAACAGAAGTAGATTTTTCCACTTAGAATTTATATTCAATTTGTTCTCTGCTACAAGCACAAAATCCATTTTTAGAGTCAAGTTCATAGCATACATTCACACATTCTGTAAATAAGCCTATGTACTCCCAGCTTCTGGATGTAGGCGCCTGCTTTTTAATTCAGTTGTTACAAAAATTCATGCTGTGTAAAGAAGATCAGTTCCTCAGCTCCATCAAGACTTCCTTACCACTGTGTCCTTCTTACTGTCATACATGTTTTGCAGCCCTTCATGCTGAAATGCAATATACACAAGGACGCAGGGTGCTGCCAGTAACATTTACACTGGTGTCTCTGCTTTGGAAAGATTACAAAATAAAACAGTTCATCTGTTCATCATTCACTGAAAATGGTGTAATATCCCATAGTGCTTCAGTTCTCAGAAGTTTAGAAAGAAGGAAAGAAACAACCTCATCACTGAGTTTGAAGCTTGTGTTTCACACATTCAGGTTTTTGAAAGGGATCATTATTCCAAATCTATAAGAGAGGATTTAAATGAGAAGAGGACACAGTAGTCTCAGATCAGTTGGAATGATGACCGTGGTAGGATGGCTTTTCTTAATCCAAAGTTTCATACAGCAAGATCACACTTGTGGTCTTGCCCAAACAAAACATCTGCTGAGATGACTCCAGCTTCTTTCACATAATCACAGCAGTTAAAGCAGAAAATACCAGAAGCTGCTGCTGTTAAAAATACGCTCTGTACAAATAAAGTGGCTTGCAGAACTGTGCCTCCTTTTAAATAATACAGAGGACTAATATTAATCTGACTGCAGCTCCTCACAGATAAGCCTGGAAAAGCTCCTACATTACCACACCAAACTGAAGCTCATTTTGATATGGAAAAAATTTAACAAAAGTGTGCAGAAATGCCACTTCTTAAGTCAGCATTCTGAGATATGTGTGTTGAACTCACCATGCTCAACGGTGACATTGTCAAAGCTTGAAAGAACACTACTGAAGCACTCTACATGACTTTTAAAAGTAGTCTCCTCCTCACTAAAAGGATTAAAATTTAGATGAACCATCTCTGCCGGAGCAAGGGAAAGATTGCTATGTATCTTATTTTTATTTACTAGAAAGAGGACAGTTTCATAATATAACTTCTTGATGGCAGCTCTTTTTCACATGTTACAGAATCACTTTTAAGAAAACAGCTTGTCTTTCAAAATCAAGTTTGCCACTAGGGGAGTGTTTTGCTGTTGATTAGAAACCTATTTCTGGAGAATAGAACTGAAAGGGAATGTAAGTGAAAAAACTTCAATTCCTGTGTCTTTCTTAATGGGGCCAGAAATACTGTTGTTTACATAAACCGCCAAACTGAGAACATGAATGCCTAGATGTCTGAGCTAAAAGGTTTAATCCACAGTTTAATATTGGGTTCAGTTTTACTGTTGTACTCACGAGCAGAACAGACATTGCGCTTCGTGAAAATGTCTAATGTGACAGGCAAAAAGTGACTCTGGAAATACGCAACATTATTTCAGGTCCTGGTACCAGGAGCCTCTGCCCCCTGCAGCCACTCCCATGCCAGAGATGGCTGAAAGGATGTGTGCAGTCCCCACTCATTCCCATGCAAATTCTACATTTTTAATTACACAGCAGATCAACCTGGTTTGGAATAAACTGGTGGATTTTGGTTTAAAGTGAATTTGGCTGAAAAAGAGCAGTCTTTTTCTGCAGAAATTATAGAATTTTTTACAGATTCTAAGTGGCTCTGTGTGTCCTGGGAAAAGTGTAATGGACAAATGAATTCATTGCAGCTTTTGTTGTGGTATGTAAGTAAAATTACCACTAACTGCCAAATCTTTGAGTGCCATAATGGAAACAACCCCACTGGCTGCCATTTTATCTACCCTGTGATCCTGCATCCCTGTCTGTGCATGGCAGTAGCTGCTCTACTTAGGTGTTGGTCTTAATGACCGTGTCAGAACTAACAAATTATACGGGCAAAGGGCTCTTTAAAAAATTCTCTTTTGTCCCAAAGCAGGGTGACTTTACCCAGTGTGTTGGGTTGATCCTGGATGGGCACCAGATGCTCACCAGGTGCTCTATCACTTCTCTCCTGAGGTGGACAAGAGACAGAAAATATAACAAAAGATTCATGGATCACAATATGGGCAGGGAGAGATCACTCACCACTTCCTGTCATGGGCAACACAGACTTGGCTTGGGGAAATTAATTTAATTTATTGTAAGTCAAATCAGGGTAGGGTAATGAGAAATAAAACCAAATCTTAAGAAGACACCTTCCATTCTCTGTCCTCCCCTTCTTCTTCCCAGGCCCAACTTTGTTCCTGATTTCTCTACCTCCTCTTTCCCAATGGTGCAGGGGGACAAGGAATGGGGGCTCTGGTTAGTTTATCACTCCTTAGGGGGAAGACTCCTCACATTTCTTCCCCTGCTCCAGCATGGGGTTTCTCCCTTGAGAGACAATTCTCCATGGACTTTTCCATGTGGGTGGTTCCTACATGCAGCAGTCCTTCATGAATGGCTTCAGTGGGGCTCCCCCGTGGGGTCACAAGTCCTGACAGCAAACCTGCTCCAGCATGTGCTCCTCTCTCCGTGGGGCCACAGATCCTGCCAGGAGCTGTTCCTGCAAGGGCTTCCCATGGATCACAGCCTCTTCTGTGCATCCCCCTGCTCCACTGTGGGTCCCCTCCATGGGCTGCAGGTGGATCTCTGCACCCTGTGGTTCTCCATGGGCTGCAGAGGAACCTCAGCTCTGGCATCAGAAACACCTCCTCCTCCTCTCTCACTGACCTTGGGGTCTGCAGGGTTATTGCCCTCACGTATTCTCACTCCTATCTCTGGCTGCAATTCTGCAGAAAGTTTTTTGCCCCTTATCAAATACCTTATTCAAGAGGTGCCACCACTGTTGCTGATGAGCTTGGCCTTGGCCAGCAGTGGGTCCATCTCAGAGCTGGCTGTCGTTGGCTCTTTTGGAGAGGGGGGAAAGTTTCCAGCATCTTCTCACAGCAGCCACCCCTGCAGCAGTCCCACTACCAAAGCCTTACCATGCAAACCAGATACACCCAGAGTTCCCACTGGGAGCCTTGTCTGGGAATGTGCAGCTTGAGTGAGCTGAAGCTGCTCCATGAAGCATGCTTAATAACTAAACGAGAGATGGCCCTGCAGAGGGTGCTCAGTTCTCTTGTGTCCAGCTGTGCCTGGCACTGTAGGTGCACCTGGAGGACCTGTAAAGCAAAATTTCTCCCTGCTGAGCAAAGCTGGATGAAAGAACAAGTACATAACCTGCAGCATGGCTTGACACCTGCTCCCTTAGAAAATCTGGGTTCTAACTTTACTTCCATTAGAATCTGCTCAGACTTACAGAGGACATGTTTTTCATTAAGCCATTTATTACTGATGTTACTGATTTTTAAGTTCTTAGCTGTTTGAAAGTACTGTCTTATTCGGTTCACCAATAACAGACATACATTGTGAGCATTCACTTTTATTTTGAACCTTTATATTAAGAACAGAGACTTTCAGATTATATAGGTGTGTACCTATGGAGATGCTGAATAACATTATCAGACAATATCCTATCCTTCCTGTTCTATCCTCTAGCTGTGGAGCAAAGGAGTTGTATTTAATGTTGATAACATAGTATTAAGAAGACTGGTTTTAGTGGATTCAGCATGTGTTTCTTAAAAATTAAATTATGTTTTTATTTTAAAGAGACAACAAAGAAATAGCAGTGTGTCCTGGTTTTGGCTAAGGTAGAGTTAATTTTCTTCAGAGCAGCTGGTATGGGGCTGTGTTTTGGGTTTGTGCTGGAAACAGTGTTAATAACAGGGATTTTTTAGTTAGTGCTGACCAGTGCTTAAACAGAGTCAAGGCCTTTTCTGCTCCTCACACCACCCCACCAGCGAGGAGGCTGGGGGTGCACAAGAACTCAGGAGGGGACACAGCCAGGACAGGTGATGCCAGCTACCACAGGGACATCCCATACCAAATGGCAACATGCTCAGCATATAAAGCTGGGGGAAGAAGAAGGAAGGGAAGGGACCTTTAGAGTGATGGCATTTGTCTTCCCAAGTCACTGTTACACGTGATGGGGCCCTGCTCTCCTGGGGATGGCTGAACACCTGCCTGCCCGTGGGAACTGATGGATGAATTCTTCGGTTTGCTTTGCTTGCATGTGAGGCTTCTGCTTTACCTGTTAAAGTGTCTCTATCTCAACCCACAAGTTTTCTCACTCCTAGCATTCTGATTCTCTTCCCCATCCCACTGGGGAAAAGTGAGTGAGTGGATGTGGGGCTTTGTTGCCAACTGGAGTTAAACCACAACACAGTGACAAAAAAAAAGATCCCCAGGGAAGCACGTGCATGAAGTTCCAGATGGAATTGAGAAAGGCAAAATGCAGCTGTCACAGTCTCACACAAAGGGACCTGATACGGTGATATATTTCTCATCTTGGTAGCTATTGCCAGACTTGACTTTGTTCCTCTACACAATTTGTTGCTCTTAGAAATCCCAGGCATGCAGCAGAGCAGCTATTGTGCCAGCACAGAACAGAAAGACAGTGTTCATCTCAAGAGGCTGAAGATGAGATCTAAATTATATGCATCTATTTATTTAGGCAGGATGTAAAGAGGCAAACCACAAACGCCTGCTTTTCCTTGTGAACACTCCCTTAGGGACCCAAAGCTGGCTGAGGCACACCTCTGACCTGTATTACATGCTTTTACAAACAGGCTGATAAGTATCAGCCACAGACACTTCAGCTCTTCTTGCTAGAGCTCCACACCAAGACCTTGTTTTTCATGCTATTCAACAGCTAATACATGCCCTTCCTGCCCCCGAATTGTCTTTACTCAGTTAGTTACTTTCATTATGAAAAGCTAAGCATGGAGTTTTTTTCATGTTAAATCTATGCATTCACTTGTCAGGTGGGTCAACAACAAAAGAAGGTTATGCATGTACAATAATTGGTTTTTGCAGGTGAGTCATGCCCTTGATTTTCTTCTGAATGTAGATTTTACTTCAAATATTTTGCTCAGGTTCCTTTGTGCTTTTTTTCCTGCTACCTGCTGTAAGAGTTAAAAACTCAAATTCTCTTTGATTTAAGTTGTAAACAAACAGGTTAGAATAAAGAAAAGCATTGGGAGACACCAAATGAGCCAGCTTTCTGTCACTCTTTTCAGGCTGATTACAAGTCTCACACTGTGCTATGTGCCCTTGGAGTATTTTACAAAAGATTTAAAATCCGCTGAAAAGGTAAATGAAATTCATCCTGAAAAAAAAATAAAAAGAAAGGAAAATTTTTTTGACAGTCTTTGTTCTACCCAGATAAGGCACTGCTTTGGTATCATTTACAGTCTCCATTCCATGCACAGCAAAGCATGCTAGCATTCTGAATGGCTTTAATACAGTATTCACTGTATTTGGGAGACATCCTAGCCTGCACCAGCCTTTGCCATGTTGGAGTCATCCTCCCCTCCAAATGGTTGTTGCTGCTTAGTGAGTAGCAAAAAAAACCCAAAAAAACCCCAAACAAACAAAAAAAAGCACCATTTTTTCACCCTTCTCACAAAGCTTGTATATTTTTGTATGAAAAGTCTCATTAAAAATAGGACTTTAACCATCTTTCATTTGCCAGAGTTTAAGACTAAAAAATAACAAGAGTGCTACAGACTGTGTTAATACAGTTTTAATCTCTGGTTTCTTTTAATCTTCCACGCATCTGAGGTAGAACTGCTTCTCCTGAAGAATAAAGCATTCAAATACATATTTTGTGTTTTCCCTGCTGTGTTAATAAAACTGGGCAGGTTCTAAGGAAATTGAATTAGTCTCATCTTTAAATATTCATTAATTTAAACAGGAGAACTGGAAAATTGGTCACTAGCTATTCAGTAAATAGCACTCTCAAATTGGCTGTCCCTATAATTGCTATGATTTTTTTTAAATAACATTGATTTCTTTGTGCAGTGAAATAACATATTGATACAAGCACATTCAGGACCATTAGTATGATTATTGTTCAGCTGTTTTCTGTAGGGCTCATGCTTAAAAAAAGGACAGATTGAAATGACCTTGTAGATATTTTGAGAAGATATTAAATAATATTTCTCTATTGAACTAGTATCAAACCTCAGGGAGCCCACAGCCATAAGCACTGTAAAGTTTAAAACACAAACAATGTAAGCACTTTGGGAAAACATACTAAATCTTATTCTGATGAAACAAATTCTTGAATGTATGATTCTTGACTACGGACCTTATGCTGTTATTTAGTTGCTTTTAAAAATGTGACTTATATTGAGGATACCTATATTACAGACCAGACATATTTCTGTCCCAGAGTTCCTGGACAGAAGTTCATGAACATGCCCACAGAGTCTGCAATGGCCAGGGTGTTCCCAGGCTGCCACACATCTACTGCTCAAGTGACAAGCACTTGCAGAGTAAATCTGAGGTCTCCTCCATGTGTTGGGCTTACTGAGGAAGCACTGACCATCTGCCCAAAAAAATGAGCTGTATTCTCTGGCCCCTCACCTTTCAAGCACCAAAGAGCTGAGCTGTGAATGTGTGAGGGACACCCATGAGCAATTTGGGGAGGATTGGAGAGGTGCCTGTCCAATTTTTTTACTTTTTACTCTTTGTTGGTCACTGGCTGCTTTCATACAATGATGAATGATACTGTCCAGTATGTTAAAGGGAAATTTCAGAAGACAAATGAGAAAGACAAATGGAAGTTACAAAAATAATCCTATTTCCTAACCTTTACAGGAACACACTCCTTTACTAGTGAAAAGAAAGGAAGCAGGAATATATACATTCCATTATTATGCTTTCTGTTCTATATATTGTACATATTATGGTCAGCTGCATCTACCCACAACAGCTTCTTCAAGTTCCTGCATAGGAATGTGAACCTTCTTTAAAGGCAACTTTGAACAAGTTAGGAATGGAGGAGTGAAGTTGAAGCTGAGAATAAGGTGGGGACTTTGGATGGTTTAGGTTTTGTCTCTATCATCATCCAACTCTATTGTGGCTGGCAATAATTTAAATTAGTCTTCCCCAAGTTTAGTATGTTTTGCCCATGATGGTAAATGGTGAGCAATTTCCCCATGCTTATCTCAGCCTGTGAGATAAGGACATCCCTCTCTCATCCATCCAATCCTTCCTATCTTGTTCCTGAGGACTGAGGAGTGAGAGAGTGGCTGGTTCAGTATCTAGCAGCTGGCCAAGGTCAATCCACCAGATAGGGGTGTGGAGAAAATACAGGATCTTCACTCAGCTAGACACTTACCAGAGGAGATAAAAACATCCCCTAACAACTCCACCTCTTTTAAACTAACTCTTCTAATCCCTTGCCTCACTTCCCCTGCATGTTTGCTTATGTTTATGGAGACAGTGGTGCCATGAATATTCATTTCCTTCTTGTGCTTAGGGTTCTGTTGATGAAGACATGTAGCCTGGTAATGCTTTGAGATGCCATCATCTGCCTCAGCTAAAGAATACTGCTGCAAAGCAATGTGGAACCTGAAGGTAAAACAAAGCTTCCCAGGTATCTGTGGAAACAGGCAAACCAAGGGGACAATTAATTTCCACAAGCAAAAGGCAATTACCCAGATCTGGAACACACATAAACAGGTCTGGAACACACATGTAGCAGGTTATGGCATTTTGTTCAGTGGGTGAAAACACTTAACAAAAACTCCTTCCTTACTGCTAGGGGCTTTCCATGTGATACGCTGCCCAAATGGCAATAGATAAATGCCAGTGCTTTAGGAGTCTGTGAAGATTTGGAATGCTGCATTTTTGCAATATCTAGCACAAGCATAGATTAGGTGATTTCTTTTGTCTTTGGAACTGTCCAAGTATAGTTTGAAGCATTTGCAGACTCCTACAATGTTTTTTCATTCAATTTGTCTTCTTTTGGCTAACAGTGTGAGTCTGTTTAATATTTCTTCACAAGTTATATTTTTAGCCATCTCAGCACTCTAGTTGCTCCACATCATCCTCAAAGCTGCGTACAAAACCTTGGCTTGGGACTTCTAGGTTATTCTTTCAGCATTATTCAGTGTCATTAAGGTTCAGTTACTGTAGCTCTACAAATCCGTTCATACAACCTATCACTAAATTACCTGTGCTCACAGTTTCCTTCATGCTTCTATGAAGGTAGATCTGCTTATTTTTGTTTGTCCTCACATCATAGTTCCATGGAATAATTCCATTTAGAAGGGACCTTGGGGCTGTTCAGCCTCTGCAAAGAGCCTGTCGATCTCTTGCTCACTCGTCCTGACAGTGTGCAGCTGCTCACCTCCTCTGCAACTCCTGTGCCTGCCAAAGCTCCTGCTGCATGTCCTGCCACAAGGACACTGTCACTGTCCCCAGCCTGAGCCCCAGGGCAGCAACCCGGCACTGCCTGGTGCCATGCATGAGACTTGGCATCCTTGGTTCTGTGGCATCCTCCCACACAACTCTACCTGGAATGAGCTCTCCGTATGCTGAGGGCCAGGCTTCCTCCCAGGCAGGAGACCACATCCCATGGTGCCTCACCACTGTCTCAGGATTATGTCTATAAAACCTTTTGGGTTTTGGCTATATATACACACCATTCGTACGTTTTGGTTCTTCCAGTCATCTAAAGAAGGCTTTCTCTCCTTCTTCCTGCTCAGGTGGTCTGTAGCAGACACCCATCACAATGTCATCCATGATGATCTACCTTCTAACCCTGACCCATAAGCTCTCAGCTGGCTCATTGCCCTCCCCAGGGCAGAGACAGCTGCACCCTCCTTGCTCTCTCATATAAAGGCAGCTCCCAGTCATTCTGTTTTCCCAGAAAATGTATGAGGTCCTGCCCCGCCATGCTGACATGTAGACTGACCTTATTTGAATGCATACCATTAGGATGGCCCCACTTCTTCTCCTTTCTGCCTTATGTTGGATGTAAGATCTCTTGTCTGCATCATCCCACATCCCTTCCTTGCCAATCATTTCCTCACTTGATTGTAGGTCATCATCACCTCTCTCCTCCATCACTTCTAGTGTAAAACTTCTCTTCCCTGGGTTGGCCAGCACACTGACAAAGGCAATTTTTCCATGTTTGGTTGGAGGAATCAAATCTCTTCCCAGAAGTTCTCAATCATCAGAAAGGCTTCCAAGGTCCTGAAGACAAATCTTTGTTGTTGTCACCAGCTATGCATTTCCTTGTGGACATATAGGATTCCTCCACTCTGCCTCAAGACCTTCCCCTCACTGATGGTACCAAGAATACCCTACTTTGGCCCCTGTGCCCTTGGCTACCACCCTTGGATCCATGTAGTCATGCTGAATATGCTCCATGTCTCCCCTGACCTCACTGCTGCCCCCGTGGAAGAGCAGCAGTAGGTAAAAGTCCCAAAGCTGACAAGATGTGGGAGCCTCTCCACAACACCCCAGATCAAAAAGTCACCAGCAAACCTCCTCTAATTAACTTGCAGCTTTATCTCCAGGGACCTCCTGGAGGTCTCGAAGCTGAAGGCAGCACCTGCTGTTGGCTGCCTGTGTTACCTGTGCTGTCAGGTACCTCCTGCTCTGGCTGCCTGGCAGTGCTGTGCACGAGGATGAAGGCAGGAGATTGCACCTCTGAGGTCTCTGGGGCACTAGGAGCACACTGGCTAGGAGGGACTGGGCTGGCAGGACCTGGGTCCTCACAGTGAGGCTCAGGCTTGGCTCCGCAGCAGGGCTGGCCACATCTTTGCCCCAGACCAGAGGAAGAGTCAGGCCCCATATGAAAGGAGAAGAGTTGGGGTTTTTTTGTGAGCCTGTTCTTTCATTTCTCATGATCTTTTTCGAATAAAAAGTTATAGTTTTTCTTCCCGGTACCATTTTGTTTTGAATGGTTGGCAATCTTTGTTGGTACTTGCCTAAAGGAAAAGGATACCCTGATGGGGAGGGGAAGTGCTTCCACAATAAGCTCACGTGCCCAATATGCTTTTCATCTTGTAAAAATGTAGGTGAGAAGCTCCTGCTTTCGAGGCCTGACTGAAATCAAAAAGGAAAACCAAAAAACTGTGAAGACTGTAGCCTATTTCCATGACAGAATTGAAAGAACAGATGAAGAACAAATGCATAACATAGTTCAAAGTTTTGAAAAGAGGTAAACAATCTGGAAAAGAGTGGAGGAGATAATTCTGGAATTACTGCATTTAAGTACAGGCTCTATTTGGGATGTGTTGGTACACCACTGATCTCAGAAGGCCTGTTTAGTGAAATGAAACACAGCCAGCCAAGTGCTCGTCTTAGCCTCTGCACTTCTCAAAACACCAGGAGGTATCTCAAGCAAACAAAAATTCAGTCAGTGGCTTTCCTACAGCCCAGCCAAATTTTTTAAAAGATGATGATTCTGAAAATCTGGATGCAGAAACCCCTGGGCTGGCAGCTGGTCAGTGAGTTAGTTATCATAGTATTGCCTGATTTAGACACAAACAATTGAAGAGATTACCTTACTTTTACGTTGAAAAAATGATATCAGATGTGACTAATTGGAGACTAGAGGCAGGGAAGTGCTTAGAGTCACAGTAATTGTTCTTGTCTGATCAGAAGGATCAAAAAAGAATTTATCTCTAAGAGAGATTAAAAAATTAGATTCTCGTGGCATATTGATCATAAGACTGATTTTTTTCTGGACATGCCTGAACAATACACTGAATATGTTTAAATACAATCTTGTTACCAAGGATCTGAAGGACTTGTTCTCTTTAACTACACATCTTGTTCTATATAATGGTCACGTTTCCATTTGTCTGCTCAACAGCAGCGCTAAAAAAAAATAAAAGATACAACTCTTCTTTCAGGAATAGCGGACATGCTCTCTGGCTGTGGAATATCTGCATTTATAGGAATTTCAGTGTTATGGATCTGAGTGAATGATTGCTAACAATGATTTTCAATTGAATAATTTTGTTTCAAGACCATATTGACCCTCTGTTTAATGGCTGAGGACACATAAGGACCCACTCACTCAGACACTGAGTCTTCTGTAGCATCAAGCACAGACTACTGAGGTGAAGGAGTGGGAAGCCTTTTGGAAGCCCAGCATAGTTGGCTGGGCTAGCACTGGCCTTCCCTCTTCATCCTCTGAAACCTGTCACAAGTCAGGACTCGTGCCTGGGAATGTCTGAGCTGCTGCTGGAAGCTGGGGCTCTGGGTGAGTTCGTCTGATCAGGAAAAAGAGAAAATGCTGCTGCCCACTTTATCTTTCCCTCTGTCTGCACACGCCAGCATTTCTGAAACAGGACCATTTTTTTCCCTCCTGCCACAAAATGCAATACAAAGTGAATAAACTTACAGTCTTGTGATGGAGCATTGTTCAAAATGTCCTTGGGAAATTCATCACAAAGGAACTTCTTTAGTATTTTACAGCCTTATTCAGGAAAACCCTCTGGGAGGGACAGATCCTGGTGTACACACATGAGGCATTCAGAGCGGGAGGTGTCCTGTGCCCAGGAAGAACAGCTGGGATTCCCTTTTTAATGTGTGCCTTGAGATTTGCTATTTTTTCAGCCACAATGAGATTTCACCAGGGGGACATAAAAACTGGCAAAATGGATGAAGTCAATGTCAGGCTGAAAAATTCCCAGTCCTTCCTCTTGAAGTCGAAGAGTGATATCACTTGATAACGGAAGAGAGATTTGAAAATGCTTTGTCTCTGCGAGCACTCCTGCTCTGTCAGGGCTCTTCTATCACCTTGAGAAACGGATGCTGAATATGTACCTACACGAAGCACTCATTTCAACAGAGCTTTTCTCTCTCACAGTGGTTTTCAAATCTTCTATTCTGCAGGCAGCTGCTTTGAGCGGCCGAACCTGTCTGAACGTTGCTCAGGATCTACTCTTCTCCATTTACCTTCACATCTGCACAGATGCTTTTCAGAGACAAACCCTGATCCTGGAGTGGAACAGGGCACTCCAGAGCAGGACCATCCCAGGCACAGGTTGGTTTTGCTCTGGGCCTGTTTGGAGAAGAGTGAATGTTTCACATAGGCTGTGCCTTCTGACCCTCCTGCCGTTCCTCTAGCTGAACTCAATGTTGAAGATATTTCTGTTCCCATTGCAGGCTTTTCTAGAGAGTATCTTGTTAATATAATCTAGCCAGTGCCAGATCCTTTCATTCCTCTCTGCTGTTGCTTTTATTACCCATTTCTGCTAACTAAGGACAGCAAAGCCAGTTCCACTCTCTGTCCTTTTGCTTTTGAGGCATTGCAGTCAGCCCAAGCAGGACATAAGGTGTAATTTTGTCTGCTGCTTAGCTAGGCACTCCATCTTCTCTGGAATTCATGTCTCACTACAGTACTCCTCAGCCTAACAGGTTTTGTAAATTGATGGACTACAAATACAGGGAGGGAGGGAGGGAGGAAGGAAGGAAGGAAGGAAGGAAGGAAGGAAGGAAGGAAATACTTGAAGTTTTAAGCTTTTCTAATGCCCCTCTACAAGTAAAAACATTTGAATATAAAAGTAAGACTGGTTGAACTTTCATGTAATTACCAGATTGTGGTATCAGAAGAAGAATAATTTATCCTTTGGCTGATCTGAAGAAAGGAAAAAACCATGTTATGCCATTTCACAGATGAAGAAAAAAACATAAAAGCCTAAACTCTTCCTGTACCAGTTTGAGCTTCCAACTGGGACAGCTGTGCTAGGAGCAGCAGTGTTCCCTCTGGCATTCCTGGAGAAAAACAGTTGCTCAGAGAACAGTTTCCTAAAGCAGCAATCACACTACTTACACAAATATGTTCAACACTGACTACTCACTGTTTTCACAATCACACATGAGAATCCCAAAACCACAAACTGTTTCAAATCAGAAGACTTAAAAAAAAATGCACTCTGGTGTTCTTCCATTTTCTGCAGCTGTTAGGTAGAGGTGGGTCACAGATTTTCTTAACCATAAGACTCAAAAAGAATTTTTTCAACTGTAATATTCTGGAGTAATCTGTCATTTACTGATGTCAAGGTTTTCAGGAAAAAATGATGCGCCTCTCACAAGCTTCACACAAGACTAAAGATGGAGAGCTGGCAACTTTACATCTCCCCTCTCCAAATGATAGATTTGAAAAGCCAGTTTTCCAGCAGGGCTTCCCTTGCCTGACTGGAAGTGTTTCTGTTGTTGTTTCACGTAGCCAGCCTGACCAATGAAGTGGCAATGCAAGGCTGGTGTCAGATGCTCCCCCTGCCATGTGTTCCTGCCAAGGCTCCACACACAACCCGCTCTATTGAAAAGCCAGCTCATTTCCATTTCCAGCCAGCTCTATTCATATTCCTCTCAGAGTTAGTGACAATAAATATTATAAAATCACACAAATCCAGATGGTGTGGGTTGGAGTTGCCAGCTGTTCCACCACTTGTGAATTGCCTCTCTTGTCCTGCAGCTTGGCTTCCAGAGAAAGCATCTCATCAGTTTCCTATGGTCTCATCGCATTTCTTTACAAGCAATCCCCATCCTGAGATATTTTCAACTTTCACTGTAGATATATATAAAGGAGAGAGAGAGGCAAAGCAAATTGGAGACAGAAAATCAAAGAATCCTTTACCTCAGAAACTGAGGATTATTTTTCAAATAATGACCTTAACCTCTCGACAGCTTCCCAGTTTTCAGCCATGAAAAGAGACCACTTCAAGGGTTCAGATGATTTTCACTAATTCTCTCTCACAGAAGACTTACATCTAAAAGAGAAGCAAAGGTTCTCTTATCTTGCTCATAGTTATCCTTGCAATATCAGGGGGAAAACAGTGCCAAATGAACGTGGAAATTGAAATACTGACACGACCTGTGTGAACAGCACTGTGTAAATCCTAAACATTGTGACAACTACCTTGTTTTTCTGCTCTGAGTTTTCCCATAAGTTTTGACTCTTTGAGCCTGGGCTGGTATCTGCAGGCCTGATGCAGTCTGCAGCTGAGTGGAACTACCATCCAAATGATTACCAGGGCTGGGAGGAAGGCTGTAACACAGCCATGGTTAACGGGACTGGCACTAACATAGATGTGAACATATGCAACTGCCACCAGTTTCATCCTCATATTGCGCTGTCTTCTGAGGCTTTTTGTTGAAAAGGAATGCAGACAAGAGTGAGTGGAAGGCAAGGGAGGTGGGACAAGCCCAAAGTCAAGCAGGAAGGACAAGGAAAACGCAAATTTTCCCAGTAAGAATAGGGAAAGCGAAAGCCTGAGGCCTGAAGTGCAAGTAGATCCACTAGCCATGGGCCATGATATAAGTCAGCAGGCTCTTGGGCTGTGGTGCCAGAAGGGAGCAGGCACCAGCAGTGATGCAGATGCTCACAGCTGCTGCTCTGGCTGGTGCCATGGTCTGGGGCTGTGGTGGTGGGACAAAGGTGTTTCAGGAGGAAAAAACATTCTCAGGAGCCCTCCAGGCTGGTGTCTGAGGCATCAGAGTGTTTTACCAGCAATCTATCTCATTACAGTTGCAGCAAACACCATTCAATTTCTTTGTTTAATTTCCTCTTTCCCTTGTCTAGTCTCCAAATAAAATAAAAAATAACAATAATGAAGAGGCAGGTCCAGACAAGCCATGAGCCAAGCCACCCGGTTAGGCTCAGTGAGGAGCAAGGATGGGCACAGGCAAAGCCCAGGAATCTGTGCCTGAGCTTAATCCCAGCTCCAGTGGAGGTACCCACTGAGGTGTCTCATGGTTTTCTCCCACAGCCCTTTTTGCAGTGGTGTGATCCCATGTTACAGCACTGCAACGGGTCAGGGCTGCACTTGGACACAGACAACCAAACCCCTCATGGAATACTGCAGAGGCTGTTGGTGCACTCAGGACCAAAAAAATGAAAAATCATAAGGATAGTTGTTCCACTAGGGTTTACAAGTTTCCACCCTTGCAGAAATCCTGCTCAAGGTAGGCTCAGGACTTCTGAATAAAGCTTTAAGTTCAAGTTACAGGAAGGTAAAACTATATTTGTAGATCCATAAATGCGTCAGATATTGAATGCAACATAAGCCTCTTTTGAAATACTCATCGTTTCTACTTATCTCCATGTCAGTGACATCCAGTCAGTTCTGGATGAGAAAGAGAGTAGGAGAGAAGGGGAGTGCCCACCTTTAGTCTATACACACCCCATCTCACAATGGCATGAAAGCTCCTCTTCTCATTCTCAAGCCATTACTTAAAAAATATCCTTGGGTCAGAAACTCTCCTATTCAATACACTCCTTTCTGTGTCTGCTCTCTCAGCATCCCTCTGTGCAGAACCTTGTAATGTTTCATTAATTCCCAGCTGCCTCCTGATACTAGAATTTTACCATCAGAGACTGCCCACAAGTGGGATATCAGGGATGCTGGAAACATTTCACTTAGTAGACAAGACAATTTAGGGTTAGGCAACCACCAAACTGGAGTTATGTGGTCATAAATTTCACATTTGATATGATATTTTAAAAATTCTATATTTTTATTTTATACCAAAGGATTCAGTCAGCAAAATCCTATTTTTACCCTTGCTCTTAGTCTGCTTATACCAAAACACTGGAATGTGTATAATTTCCCAAATTATTTCTGAAAAGAGTGTATGATGCTTACTGGGATTTACTCAGGTGCCAATGGGAGAGTTGTCTCTGACACAGCTTTCATCCTAGATCTAATTTCAACAAACATGTCCCAGAAGAGACAATTCTCTCCAGCAAAGATCCTCGGACTACAGTGTGACTTCTATTATATAAATGTATCATTCTTCTGAGTTTATATTAAAAGATCTTTGCAAAGTTCTGTCCAAACTCTGCCTTGAATTTACCTGGTAGGAGGCCTATTATCTCAGTAGCAGTGCAGCAAATGAGTCAGCAGAGAATGTGCCACTGGGTATGTTACTCAATCATCCACATCTGCTGTGTTTGGGGACACATCTGAAAGAGGCAGCAGCGTTCCCAGCCGTGCCCTGGGGAGGCACTTACGCTGAGCGGGTGTGACTCAGCAGCATTTCTTAATTATCTGATGGTTGCAGGAGGCTTCAAGATTGAAATGTTGTCAGCAGCATTTTATCCAAAGTGGTGAAAAGCTTCTAAAAGGCACTTTTGGGACATATTCTTGCCAGCTTTATGGCACTGGGCCTCTATTACCATAAACAAACTCTGATACCTGAGTGTGGCCTTCTCGGAAATTTCATGTAAAGCCACAGGAAGGCTCATTTTTGCAAGCGCCTACACCTCTGTCCTTAGAAGCAATGGTACCCCCCATGTAGGCTGGGCTCTGTCTCCCAAGGGATTGTGGCCTTCTCTTGCTGCTCCTCAGTGTTGGCAAGGCTGCGCTGCCTGGCACAGGGGTCACGGGTTTGTCACCATCTCTCCAGGTGAACGGAGCTTGGCACCAGGCGTCTGCATGGTCTAAAAGTGGGTAACAGCAAAGGCCTTGAAAATATGGACAATGATTGAGTAAAGAGGTCCCAAAACACGTAACAATGCACAGATGGGCCACTACCTATCGTCTAAACAGGCCAGTGTGGAAATCTGGGAGAAGCTGCTTCTGCTTTGGAAAAGGGAGCAGCAGCTGAGCAAGGAAAGAACAGTAAGCAACAGGTACCTGCTGCAGCCTGGAATGTAGGGTCCCCTCCAGGACCGGGCAGTGTGTAGCCTTGGGAGGAGGTCAAGTGCTGGGAATTGCCTCTAAATTCAACCTTATAAAAGGGTCAAATCTGGGGAAGAGGAGGAAAAAAAAGATGCTTACTGTAGATACAGCTTTCCTCATCTAAGAGCTGGGTGTTATCACCTCCACAGCAGTGCCTGAGGCCACCTGTGCAGCACCATGGCCACCTGTGCCAGTTACACTGGTCACCTCCATGGTGTTGGGCACTCACAGATCCGGGCAGGGTCACTGAGAAGTGCCAGCTTTGGGCACATATTGCGGTGACCGAGGAGGAGCAAGCAGCAACTGCCAGAGGCAGGGGTTGGGATGTTGTTGATGCACGTCAGCATATCAAAGGAGTTTTTTGACATTTTGAAGTTCCATTATCACAGTGTCCTCACCATAAAAGAGAAAAGGAGAAAATAGAAAGAAACTTATTTTAAGTAAAGAGTTAAAATACAGAGTTCCATAATAATCTTTTCAAATCTGACCAAAGAACCAGACTGCTCCTGAGCTTCCTCTTGATGCAGAGAAACCCTTCACAGAATTCCTAAGAGCATGTGTTATTAAGCATCAGCATCAGGTGCCTTGTAGTTCCGAACAATTCTACTAAATTTCTCCATTTTCAGCTAACTAAGTACTACAGCTCTGCCTACAACAGACTGAGGGTCCCATGCAGGACTAAAGATCCCAGGTCCTAGTTCTCAGAAGTAATTCAAGGCTCTAATTTCAGCTGCCAGTTTGGATGCTGAGAATTCAAGGCTTCCTTGTGTAAGCTTCAGAAGAAATTGGAGAAGTGAAAATGTGAGGTTTCTTTTTTTTTCTTTTCTATTCTGAAATTTGAAACAGCTGTCAGAAAATGTTTATAACCATACATAGTGCTCAATAAATGTCTAAACCTGGAAGGAATGATGCAAGAATTATGTCTGATTTATACATTAAATAAAAATAGAAAGAGCCAGTTGAATTTTAAACATTCCCTCTACATTCAGTAAGACTAGAAATTACAATGTCTATAGAATATTTCCTGCAAAAATGTCTAATGCATTGCATATACAACATAAAAAATATTTTAAAAGCATTCTGTGTGTTTATCAGACAAGGTAAATACTTGGACCTAATTAAACCTTCTTAAATTGGCTTTTCATAGTGAAAAATAGTTTTATTTTTAACCTCACCCCAGAAAGTGCAGTCCAAGATTAAACATAAGGAAAGATCTGAGCTGCCATTAGCTGCTGCAAGTTATTGCTCTTGGACAGGTCAATAAACTCCCAGGGCACGTAACAGCCTTCAGGAATCAGACCCCAGTGGTGAGGCAGGACAACCCCCAGCCCAGCCCTGGATTCTGACCAGATCCCTCTGAGAAGATCAAATCTTCAGCTCATCTCCTTTTGGGGCAATGAAACGTGTTGGGTTACAGCATCTTTGGAGAGGCGGGAGCAGGGCCGTGACTCTGGCCCCAGACTCTGTGCCGGTGCCAGCCGGGAGTGACAGCCTTCCAAGGTGCAGACAAAGCAGGGCACACCAGTGCTTCTAAACACCCCATTTACCTGCCCCCACTGAAGACAGACACATTTTAAAGAGCAGGTTTCATGGAGCTGAAGCTCCAGTTCCATTATAGGTACAGATGAGTCAATAAAGTAATACTAAAGTTTTGCCTACAATGCAATGCAACTCTGAAGATATGCGAATCTAACATCCAAAAAGCAATGCCATTACGTGTCTTTATTTAGTTGCAAAATACTTTGCTAGGTACTTTTACTGCTTCTTTGGAGGATTATATTTAAACTGCAGACACTCTCCAGTCATACTTACTGATTTAACTTTGCAGGGATAATACCTGGCCTGATTAACCCCAAGGAATAAAGATATTTAATATTTTTTCTTCCAGTTTATTACCCATCCCTGGCAAACAAAGCAAAATAAATCAATTAAAATGTAATTTTAAGAAGACTATTCCCAGGTTTGGTTAGCTAAATCACATTTTTGCAATTAATGTGGCCTTTATAGACATTTTAGACCTTTCTCAAGATCATCTGCATGTATCAAAATAAAACATTCTCATCCCAGTTTTATAGCACAGCTCTGTTAGAAAAGTATTTAAGTGGAACAATTTCAAACAAAACTTCGTGGCTTAGCTCCCTAAACCACAGAGGTAGTTGCCATTTATTTTGGCTGTCTCCACCACTGCTCTGTGCACAACAAAAGTGCATCCCAGCTCACCTTGCACAAATACAAGCGCTGCCACTTCAGTCCCTCCTTGTGTGCTCTCCCCTTCAGTGAAGAGGTGAGCTCTGTGTGTTGCCATCACCCCAGCAGCTGGAAATTCCCAACATTTTACCCCCCAAAATAAAACGAAGTAGGTGAATGGATGCCCCGAGAGATACAGGCGGGAGGGACAGAGCAGGCAGCTCCCCTCCCTCCCTGACAGGCTGTGTGCCTGTGCCCCATTCGGGTGCCTGCCCTCGGGTTGGGGCAGGCAGTGGGCAGGGCACAGGGTGCTGCACTCACCAGCCCCTTGTCACACCTCCTCCAGAAGCTGCTCAGTCTTAATTTAACTAAGGGCCAGCTAAATTTGGGATATCAGTTTAGGCTCTTACTCTTGAAGAGCCAACAAAACTTCACAAGTGGCTCTGGCACCCATGAGGGTCTGTGCTCACACAAGAGCAGTATTTTTACTGCAGACATGCTCAAACTCTGGAGTTGCAGGTGCTTCAGCCAGCAACATCAGTTAGTGTTTCCGCAGAGGCCCCGGCCCTTTTCGGTGCAGTTTATGTTCCCAGGGCAGAGGAGGGTGACTGCCTGACAGCCAGTCTTTGCCAAGGGGCAGATGAGCCACAGCAGTTGCCTCAGGGAGCTGTAACTGAGTTTAGGGAGACCAACACACAGACGACCAATGATACTGGCTACGAGTTCAGTGCCATCCCTGGATGTAACATGGAAGTAGGTTAATAGAGCCATTTTAACACAAAGCTTGATTTGAGACACAGACCACATGGGAAGTCCTCCTTCAGTGTGAGGAAAACCTGTTTCTCCTCTTTAAGAAGAAACATGTGAGATTAGGAAACCCTTCCCAAATCTGCTTGGCCCTTTATAGAGCTTTATACATCTACAGTCACACCATGTAACTAACAGCTTACTACAAAACCAGAACTGAAGCCATCCAATCCTACAGCTTCAGCACAGGATAAATAAAACCTGCAGGTTTAATGTTTCCCTGCTACATTTAAGCAGCAGTAGCCTGGTTTTGACACTGCTCCAGATGGTTTATGCCTGCATGATCATAGTGGATATTTTACTCTTTAATGTTAACAGTGTTTTGATAGTATACATTTTTCTTAATTTAAAAAACTAACCATAGACTTTTAGAAAAGCTGACTCTGGGCCTTCCCTCATTCCTCTACTATCCATGGTCATTTTGACACTGACAACAAAAAAGGAGGACCAGAGCCTTTAATTCCCTACTTTTAAGTGTTAATATATTTACAGAAGATTACACAAACAAGCGCCAAACAGCAATTGCACATTATTAGAGCTACACAATATTTGTACATGTTGCTAAAACAATGCTGCTAAATGAAGAAGTTTTATTAGTTCAGAGTTTTTCGCTGCTGTTATTAAAAATATATTTACCTGAAAGGAAATCCAAGTATTTCATTTTACAAATGATTTAAAATATAGCAGTAAGCAACATAAACTATTGCTTTTTATGTTTATACAATTTTTTTGGCATAACACTGCCATACAGATACAGAATTATAAAATATCTCTTTATAGTGCATTACAAATCCAGAAACTGGTTACCACTCCTACCACATACATATGGTATTGGTACTACCAAACATGCATGGCATTCTGTAATTAAACACTGCAAAGGAATATAGAGAAGGGAGCAGGACCATTCATAACAACTCACATAGAGCTATTCAATTTTGCAAGTAAAAATTGTTGGGCTTTGGGGTTTTTTCTTTTTACTGCACATTTTTCTTAGAATGCATTTGAACAATGAAGTCTATGATACTTTCAAATTTCATCAGTGCAAAACCACACTTAATCATCTGTTGCCAAAATCAAACTGTGTAAAGGGCAAACAACCGTGGAATACCTTAAAACACAGAAAAAAAACCCAGCGACTAATGATTAGCAAACATGCTTCAGCAGATCTCAAAAATATAAGTGCCATAAACTTTCTCACTGCAAAACAATAATTTTCACATGGTTAGCCACAGTAGTAAGTACATTCAGTATATTTCACAATAAACTTTAGTTGATGAATACACCACTGAACTTGTAAGTGTGGTAGAATTAAAGAGCCACATTTCTAAGAAGAAATGAGGTCTCTATTGAATTGATCTCTATAGCTTTTGAACTATATTTTAGGAGTCCACTACGTACAGCATGTAATAAAACTATTCTTTAAAGTAAATTCTTGCTTTCACCGAAGGTCTTAACTAAGTGTACTTAAGAACAAGGGCTGAAAAGGGAA
Source organism: Irena cyanogastra (assembly GCA_013397155.1). Taxonomy (NCBI): domain Eukaryota; kingdom Metazoa; phylum Chordata; class Aves; order Passeriformes; family Irenidae; genus Irena; species Irena cyanogastra. Next base: position 268,720 of record VWZV01007732.1, read on the forward strand.
CACAGCTTTCAGGAAAAGAAACAGTTCAGAGCCAATACTGAGCACAAAGATATTACAGAGACACAATGTGCACTCCCCTTGGAGAACTGCATCTAAATATCTGTAAATAGTGAAACTATGGTTTTTACCATAATGTGAATTGAGGGGGGTTGTATATGCTTAGGCCTTTTTGACCCATCCCTCATTTTCAGACTCTGATAGCCATAAAGAATAACTTTTGACCAGTTATTCCAATTTCATTTGGAATTGTTAACATGTATCAAAACAAATTTCCAAAATGTGGAATGATGAGTATGGTTCTCAGTAAACCCCAGACAGTATTTCCATCTTCTATATGATCACAATGTTAGATTCATTGATGCTGGTTGCTCCAAATCCAGACGTAGCTCACTCATATGTGGGCTAGGAATAGGTTTTCCATCTGACTGATTTTGCTTTTACATCGGTAGGTAAGAAAAAAATAAATCAAGTTCTGCAGTTGGAATCTGACTTTTAACACTTAATCTACACTTTTAACACTAGTCTAAAAAAGGATTTATGTGCAAAAATATATTCAGAAGGAATGAGTAAGAGAGCATTGTCATCAACTTAGGACAAGTTCCTGCCTAAGCAGGCATCTTCTGTCTAAAACCAGAAGAAACATGGGACATTTTCTGCCTAAACAGGTATTTTGCCATTAGAATCTCCCATGGCATTTAAAAACTGATTTGAAGTGGATTACTCTTCACCTTACAGTACTTTTAGTACTGTGTTCAAATGCAGTAGCAATTCCTGAATAAACAGATCTGAGACAAATAAAATAACACCTTCTCCACAAAAAACATTATTAAAACATGAAACTCCCAGCCACAAGGGATTGGAGAGGCTGAAAGAAACCACGAGTTCCAAACCAAAAAATTCCTGGAGAAAAATGGGGTCACTGCATAATTTCTTTGTTTCACAGCATCTTTTGGTGGCCAGTGCTGGAGGCAGGACACAAGGCTAGAAACATCTTTGGTTCTGATCCCCACTGACTGGCAATTCTGAGGACAACATACATAATCAGCATGATATTGTCACACTTTTATTAACGGCAAAACTTGCTTCACATATTTGTGTCTTATTCATAAATACAGCTTCTGTCAAGGAAATTCAATATGATATGTTTCCTGCAAAAGTGTGGTGTAAAAAAATTACAATTTCACCTAAACATATATAACTCTAAATTGTGATTAGTACTATCACAACAGTCAGAAGAAGAAAGGGGTAAAATAGTCTCTCAATTAAACAGACAGACATAAATTTTATTTAAAAACAAAAAGAGCTGTTTTCCATTTAAATCCAGTAAATGTCACTTGTCTTACCTCCTTGGATCATCCATCAATACTGTACAAAGCTTCTAAGATCTGTAAATCTTCTGTTTACAGTACCGATATATGCAACTGCAGATTATTAGAATTATCCTGGAATAGTTCAGGGAGGCTTACTCTAGGTTACACAAAATATTAACAATGATTATACAAATACCTAATACATTAGAGTGGTGCAATCCTAGAGCAAGAAACTGAGGAGCTGACCCAAGCCAGGGAACAGCCCTCAAAGGATTATTGCAATTATTTTTAGCATCATTCAAGATTTTATTTGAACAACATGAACATGAAGACCTCAGACCTGCTCCTAGATACGTGGACACATGTAACTACTCTTCTGCTCTGAATGGTCTGTGCTGCACACCTCATGTACCCAAGCCTTCAGTCTCTACACCAACACAGTGTCAGGTACTGGGGCACACTTGTGTCTGGCACAGTAGGGCACAGAGCTGTAACTAACCTTAAAGTGCTGCATTGTTGCATGATTTGTATGATCGCCTTGTATATACTCATCTTTGTACTCAGTAACATTGTTTCAAGTTGCACATTCATATCCCCTCACCATAAGATCCTTAAAATCAAACTCACAGGTATGTGCACATACACACTACTCCCACTTAACAGTACCAGAGGCTACTCATGTACTTACTTGGGAAGAACCTTCATATGGAAGGTTCTGTTCAATTAACATATGAACAGCTCAGATTCTAGTCTAACACTGGGCCAAAATACACTATTGTAGTAAGTACACAGAAATCCCTGAATATTTAAGCATATAGCAAGACAAAAAGAAATTTAACGGTAAGCAAATGACTTGACTTTCTTTGCATACCCTCAGTTACTGAAGTAATGGTTAGCCAACTATGTACTGGCATCTATGAGAATACAATCATTTCAACACACACATATACTGTATATATACTGTAAACCTGAAAACCAACACCTAGAAACTTCAAGCACAGGGTGCTTCTGGTGGCTAAGGCCATGATTCTGTAACAAAAATGCATACAGTGCACCCACTTGATCCTTGCAAACCTCAATGGGATGCTACGCTGCATGACTGCCCTGCAATAAATCCTTCTTTTAAGTACTTGCAAAATCAGAAGAAACAATTCCTTTATGAAAAGAATGATAAAGTGTCACATTTTACATAGAGCAGAATTTGTTAGTTAAAGCTGAAGTGTCCCATGGGAGCAATTCCGTTGATAAAGCTGTGAAACAAGGATTAGAGAGTGCAGGAGCCCACCTGACACAAAACCCCTCACTTATATAGTACCCATAGTTCTTTGTAGGCAACTGATATGCCACTACTCTTCTATGAAAACTGAGAGAAATATATTGAGTTGCAGATTAAAAAAAAACCAAAGCATTGCAGAGTTAATACAGGTATAAGTACCAAAGTTCTTGACAATATTTTCATATACCTTGGCCCCTTAACGCAGACAGCTCTGTCGGATTAAAAGTATTTTAAATACTTAATTACAAACACTGAACCAGTAAGCATGTTTAAGTGAGAGATATACCATAATGGAATACTGCAGAATAATCTTCTGGATGCACATCCCAAGAACTTTGTTTAAAATCAGAGCAAGGTTTCTCTTTTTTTTATTCAGTAGACAGAAGATCTCCTGAGGTCATTGATGTTAAATCAAATTACACTATAAATATAATAACACCTCTGGCATCCCTTCTTTCATTTTCATACTCCGCATCATTTTCTGTAAAGTGTTTAACATTAGCACTAAAGTTCATAAATTGAAGGCTCTGTATAGCTTCTTATGCTATAGTTATGTTCCTTGTACACAAGGTATCAATTTTCCCTATGGTACTCAAAAAATAACTATGTAAGAACAACTCTATGAAGTTTGCACAGTTAGGCACTCAAGACTGAAAAAGTCATAGGCAGAAAATGAAGTGTCCTCCCTTTGCATATGTGGAGGGACAGAGTCCTCAACTACACAGACCAGTTTTATCACAGCATTTCCTTCCCCTTCTCTTCTGAAGGTCAGAGGCAAACACAAACAAGAGGATCCCAGTTCATGTCCAGGGAATTGTGAAAGGCTTCTCAGAATCTTTCTGGCCTTAAAAAGGTGGTGGCTGGAGTTCTTTGGGGCATTTCTGCTCAGACAGACTTAATGCCTACTTGAATGATATGGGTTACCCTAAAAAAAAAAATCCATGTATGTAAGTTCCTTTCCTGTCAAGTCAGCAAAGGAGAAATACATTTTCCTTCTTCTCTGCTTCTTTAGGATGGAAAGAGCCTAATATTTTTCCACAGGTACCAAGATCCCTAACTGCCACTCTATTTGATGCCAAGAACCAGCACTACCTGGAGAAAAATATGGATGATGCATTGCCATGATGGGCATTAACAAAGCAGAATACAAGACATCTTATCTATGCTCTGAAACCCCTGAAAACTTCATCATTTAGAGTTACAAGACTTGAATAAAGTCTTGTAGCATTTTGACACTCAAACTGTAGTCAGCCTCCTGCCTCTTAATATTCAATCAGCAGTACATTAAAGGCAGTGGATAATATGTGCACTTTTAAACAGAAAATACATACCGAAGTTTTAGAATATTTTAGCACTATAAGAAGTGTGAATTCCACCTGCATCATTTTTTAATTAATATTCTGCACAACTAACTTGCCAGGTACTATCATTTGACTTGAACAGCAGAAAATCAGAAGAAGCTACTCAGGGAGAGCAGACAGTTCTTTGGTAGAAGCTGGGACAGATCTTTATAGTGAAATTCCTACTTGTTGGGCTCCAGCTTGGCCAACAGACTGGCCTGCCTTAAGTTTACAGTGTTTACCAAAGCAACATAAAACTGTGAGAGACTTATGATAGAGACCAAAGAGAGGAAACAGACATCTGGAAAGAAGCATCAGGACTGCCTTTGTCTCTGAGACCAGCAACAGGTGACTGCATTGTGCAGATTCTACCCAAAACTGGCCGAGAAACATCGAAGTTCAAGTAAGACCCAACTTGACGTGCCTGGTGACCTTTTCTCTGATGGCTTTGCTAATAAGGCAGTGCTTTGTGGGAAAGACACTGCTTTTCAGCTGTCCTGAGGCTTTCCAGGTGCTGGACCCAGCTGCAGGAGTCATCTTATTACAGCTGATAAACAGAGCTTTCAAACTTAGAAGATTTGAGAGATCAAAGAGATCCCTCCCCCCAGATTAGTTGTAACAAATTAGTCAAGAGAAGAGAGAATTTAACAAGGACTAAAAGAAGTCTAAAGTGCAACCTCCCTTGTATCCAAAAGAGGTGGATACAGTTTCTTTGTAAGTTAAAACTTTTATTCAATGTACAGTGATTCCCAGCTGTACAGGACATGATATATGCTATCCATTGTTAAGTGCCTCCAACAAAGATGCTAATCTAAGCTAAAAGATACTGTGCAAATACTGCTATTAATCACGACCATAGCTCCTAAAAAAATAACCACTAGGGTAAAAAACTGTCGTTTTGAAATAAATTCTAGTGATTTCTTAAACAGAAAACAAAACTTAAAGTAAACTTAAAAATTAAAGGAAACTTAAAAATTCTGATGTTCCAAGGCTTTTTAGTTGTTACACTTTAATTTTTTTTTTTTTACACTGGATGAATTTTAAAAAGTAGATAAGCTTTTCTGTGCAATCTGTCTGGAAAAGATAATGAATTTCTTAGCTTTCAATATGCATGATTGTTTTAAAGAGACACACCTGTCTGACTGCTGATAAACTGAGGTTGAAAAAAACCAAAGTTCATTAACCTAACAGAAGCTTAATCTGATGCATTTGCAACAAGCATAGTCTTGTGAACTAACATTAGATGGAAATTTTGACCAAAATAAAGAAGTAATGAATAATTTGCTTCATTCAAAGTGAAACAAAGATTTTTTAAATCTCGGACTCATGATTTGAGCTCATCCTTAGTTTTTGTGGTGGTCCCCCCCGAAAATATATCCTCATCGTAGTTATCTTGTACATCTGCTGATGTGTCATTTGAAGAATTCTCGGTGTTACATAAATTTTCCTCCATAGCGCCTGGGTGATTTCCACAGTCATTGTTCATATTTTCATCATCTTTTTTGGAATGAGAAGCGTCCTCCTTTCTGTCTGAATTATCGTGAGTTTCTTCTGATTTTGAAAGCTGACTGGTATCAGTGTCACTGTTCTTTTCACTGTTGTTCTGCCTAACAGCATCACAGTTCACTTCTTGTTCATCCTGATCATTTTCTTCCCCATTTTTTGTGAATTCTACCTTTCTTTCTTCAGTTATTTTACCAGCTGAGCTTCCACTTGCCAATGTATTCTTGGGCTCTTTTGGTTTCCTATGCTTGGAAATATGACTGTTGGGAATAGAAACTGGAGATGCTGGCTTTTTATTTGCTTTGCTTCCCTCTGACTTCTGTTTTCTTGGAGGTCCCCAGACAAAATGCTCTGAGGGCGTATAATGTTGCTGGGCAAATCTCAGCAGTTTCCTCCTTTCTCTTCGGTCTCTAACAGTATACACAAAATATTCTAAAGCACTTTGCTTAATGTTGGGAATGGTATCTTCCACAAGAGCTTCATGCAGAATAAATTTTACCAGGGGAGATTTGAAACTCTCATATCCAAGTTCACCAAGACTTTTCAGAATTCGAGTGATTCTCAAGTAGTTATGTTGAGACCTTTGAAACAAATGAGTAAAAAAAAAATTCTATTGAATCAGAAAAAAAACCACTTTACAAACACAGAACTAGAACTGTAATTCCTCAGTCTTTTTTATCACTTCAGGTACGTACTTCAGACTTCCTATATTTTAATTTCTCAAAGCTGCTGAAGCTTACTAGCACCTCCTTTGCTAGGATGTTGTGAGTGAAAATTAGTGTTTGTAAAAAGCACTGGGAGAGAGAGCTGAGAGAAAATCAAACATGTACTGATTTTGCTTCCTTCTGCTGTATGAGAAGGGCAACAAAGCTGGTGAAGGGTCTGGAAGTCCATAAGTCCTAGGAGGAGCAGCTAAAGGTAATGGGGTTGTTTATTCTGGAGCAACAAAGGCTCAGACAGAGGTTATTGCTCTCTACAACCGCCTGAAAGGAGGCTGTAGCAAGTTGGTTTCTTGTCCAAGGCAACAAGTGGCAGGACAAGGCAAATAGCCTCAGGTTGCACCAAGTGGAGGTTCAGGTTGGGTATTAGGAAAAATTTCTTCCCTGAAAGAGCAGTTAAGCATTGGAACAGGCTGCCCAGGGAAGTGGTGGAATCACCATCCATGGAAGTGTTCAAAAGGCAAGCAGATGTGGCACTTAGTGCTATGGTTTAGTTGATATGGTGGTGTTTGGTCAAAGACTGGACTCAATGATTTCTGAGGTTTTTTTCCAACCTTAATGATTCTATGCTGTTCTCTTTCTGGGGAGAAAACCCAGTCACTCTGTAAACAAAAGGGTTTGTAGTGTATTTATAGTGTAGCTACAGAACAGGGTTCATTGCACTTCACTCCAGTTATTTTAAAGCTCCAGTCCAGACTAGCATCTGCACTACTGTTACAGTCAGTGCTGGGGGAAAAACAGACACCTCTGGAGAGTAAGGAAGGAAATATCGAAGAGAAAAAGAACTAATTGTCTCCTGCAACTGCCTGTGAAAAGGTCTTTCTGTTGTGAAGCACACCTTACTACGCAGTGAAACTTTTAAGTCTGAATTTTAGATGGATAAAATTAGGTAAAGAGAATCCCAAACCCTAACTTAAAACTGTAGCTACTCACCTGAAAGAACAGGAGTGAAAACATGTAGTAATGTTTGGGCTTCCTGAAAACCTGTTTTATCTGTGGCCTGAGTCTGAGCCCACACCCATATTGGCTCGTATAATGTTTAAGTAAAATTATTAACAAATTATTCCCACTATTCACCTGGAATCCATCAGCAATCACACCTACAAGCTTTTATCATGACAGGAGAACAAAATGCTGCAAGAAAACATTGTGCAGCTCTAAGGTCAGAGATATTAGGAAAGTGAGCACAAGAGTAGAAAAGAGGTTTTGGTACAATTAATCTGTATGAGACAAAATTCAGTGACAACTTAGGATCCACACAACATCGATGAAAAGCAACTGATATAATTTGCTGAACATTGGGCCAAGGCTTGACACAACATGTTTAAACCTTTCCAGATGAGCATTTCAATTAAAAATATTTAAATACAAAGTATTTCATGTTTTGAGGACGAAGGAAAATCTTGTTACTTAACTTTCATACAGTTGTGGAGAAGTTGACCTTTCTCAAAAAGAAATGTAAATATAAACACAAGCCACTTGTTTTTTTCCAAGTGAGAAGAAGCACTTTGGGATTGGGTGAAAACAAATTCAGTACTATGACAAATTAGTTCAGAGCTGGGATCTTCTTCAGCACCATCTAAAATTGTATTTTCAAGGAATTCAATTATGTCAGTCCAACTGGTAATGGGTGAGAAGAACAATCAAAAAAGGGGAAGGAGGAATGTACAGATAGAGGCAGAAACCAGGCATCAACTATTTATTTTCCCTTTTTTTTCCTGGCAGTCTTTGAAAAAAATATCTTTGCTTTCTCTAGAAAACAAAAGGATAAAGAGATTCTATAGCAAGTGAAGTGTATGTCATTACTTACTCATTCAAATGCTGAAATCTTTCCTGCCAGTTAGCAGCTCGTGCTACATTTCCAGTTTTATCAATTAGTTTTATTCCAAAAAACTCCAACATCATTTTGTAAGCCAAAAGGAATCTTCTAATTGCTTCTTTTGTTTTCTTGAATTCCTAAAGGACAAAGAATATGTCTGAAATTCTTAGTGGCACTAAAACAAATAATTCTGTATTGTATAAGACAACTCTACATCACAAAAAGCAGTTATGTATTAAAATTACTGTGATGGTTTGTGTAGATCTCAATTTTTATTACCTCAATTTCATATGTAGTTAATTCTTTAGCATAGAAGTTCAGACCTTGTTCCCTCAGTGGAAAAAGCCTATTAAAAGAAGAAGTGCATTATGGCTCAGTATAAGAACACTTAATCAAATTAATGCTTTGAAACAGAAATAGGTAATAATTGACCAACCATTGTATGTAAGTGTGGTTATGTTCCAGTTTTTCATAGTCTCCTTTCCATTTATTTAAGACTTCTTCAATATACACCCCTGCATTAAAAAAAATTGAAAAACTGTTAGGTAGCCATCAAAACCAGCACTCAGCTGCATAAGGTACATGCATGTTAAAATGCATGATAGAACATGTACTTTAATTGTATTTCACATACTATGTGAAGTAAGGTCTATTGCAGCCATAAATAAATTTTAATTTAAAACTAATTTAGTTACTAGAACTTAACTTAAAAATAAGGTACTTATAAAATATCAATATAAACAAAACCAACTAACTTATACTGGGTTATTAACAACTGAAGGTATGTGATAGTACCCTATGAAAAATATATCCAAGAATTCTCATGTCATAGATCCCTTTATCACACTGACTGGGAATTAAGAAACTGCTTCCATAAAATACTGACTGTGAATCACCTGTCATTGCTTTTACAAGACAAAACTCTGCATCTCTCCATCTATCTATCCATCCACCCATCTAATCTTCACAGAACAAAGCCTCAACTCCTATGAAATCTCCCATATTAGGAATCTCTACAGTTGCAAATACCATTATTGGGTAATCTTTCTCAATTAATAGTGACCAAGCACCAAACTGAGACTGTGCTCATGAAATTCAGTCATGGGCAAGGGTACTTTTCCAGGTACTACACAGATATACAAAGTACATAAAAGGATGATCCTTGTTCCCAAAGCTGTACAATATCTTTCCATGAATGAGCACTGTGTTCGTCTGTTTCTATTCTGAAACCAACAACAGTTTTAGTACTGCTGCACAGCATCTCCCAAAGCCAAATAGCATAGGAGCAACCTAAAAAACCCAAAGCCCCGTGTATATAGTCTCCTACTATACATTTAAGATGCCTCTTTGCCCAGTGAAAATTTCCATTTAGGTCTCAATGGCAAAGGAGGACACTGACACTTTTATTTAAGAAGCAAAGAAAGCAGCTAGTCTAAGGGGCTGCTCAGTATAAGGGGTTTCAGTGTAGGCAAAGCTGGAAAAGGACCTTGGAAAGAGGACCTTCATCATCACTGCATTGTATCCAAACTGTATTTCAAGTATTGGAAAACTGCTGCTCAGTCCCAGGGCAGAGAGACAAACAGCCCAGCTCTGATCCAGAACTACAAGCTAAATCTGTAGATCATGGAATTAAACTTCAGATCTAGTACTGCACTAGAAAATGTTTTGGGTTATTTTTAGCAACATTCTCCAGTATTTCAGTTCTTAACCTGGTAGCTAAGACTCCCTTCAAACACTCTCACAGATCCACATACTTGGTCAAGGTGGTGGTTACTCTTTTCCATTCTCAATACAAAGTTCTGCATAACCAGAGCTCACAGCCAACAACACGTCAGCCTCCGTGGCTTATCAGCTACCTTTGACATTACTAACTGTGGTTTTCTCCTAGAACACTAAGAGAAATGTTATTCTTTAGAAATTTTGGGAGTGAAGCCCTCCTACAGCTTTCATGACTACTTCTTCTGATAGCTAATCCCCTTGAACTGCTCCTTCATTTTGGTCTTTAAAGGAATTCTTCCCCACAGCCTTTTCTGTCTTTTAGTTTCAGAGTCATACAGTCCCCAGGTTCACAAAGACCTCAGTGCCCTTCGCTTTCTTTCTATATCTGCTCTCTGTGTAACGTCTCCCAGATCTGCCACTTCTTTACTGGTAATTCCCAGACTCAGCTCTTCCTGCAGTCAAGCTAAAACTGACTAACAGCATTTGCCTATGGGTATCTAGATAAAGTATAAGTTAGTTAAAGCAAAAGTCTTATCTTTCTTTCACAACCTGAGTTATTTTCTCACTTGCTAAGGGTATTACCGCTATCTTGTCTATAAACAGTTCTCACCTTCAACTTTCCTATGTGTACATTTTAACACCCTTCTATGTAACATTCCTTTCCATCCAGCTTCCTATCTGAACTCTCACACTTTGCATCTCAACTTTTTTTTCCTGACCTTGAAAAGTGCTTTCTTGTCATGCTTACACCTACCCTGAATGTTGCTGAATGCAGCTACCCTGAATGCTGGAAGATCATCTTTCTAGACTGTTACTTTTTTATACTGACCCGGGTTTTTTTGCTTCGCATTCTTCCATTGTGAAACCCTGCTCTGTAACATCAAACAAAAACTACACACCTTCACTTCCAAAGCCTTTGTGACCTGTCCCTTACTACCTTATCAGAACCCATTTGTTGCTATGAGACTGATCCTGCTTCCAATAGGATCCTGCCTCAGAGGCAGCCTACATACACATCTCACTCCTTCTGCACTCCAACGTGCACTTCACTATTTCCTACTAAGCTGCTCTCATGCTGAGAGGATCCTTCTGCAAATACCTTCAAAGTAACCTTGTTATCATTCTTTTAAAACCTAGAAAATCTTATTTTTGGCCTTCAGTTTGTCTTCTTTGCTAACGGCTAAGCTCTCATGTGCTGAGACTCCTGTCTATCACCTTAACCAAGACTGCTTTATTGCCTCCTCCTGCTTCCCCATCTGTCTGCTATCCTATTGTCTCTCACACGTCAACTTCAAACTCTCTAGAGTAGGGCTTGTCATCTTTCAGCTTCTCCTGTTTTTGTTCAGAACACTGCATATAAAGTTCCTGCTCCACTACCAGAACCACTAAGGACACTGAGAAATGGCTTTATTATTGGTATTACAATAATCTCACACAAGATTAAAGCACATTTTTTTCCCCTTACACAGTTCTAGGGATAACGCCCATAGGTTGCTGCCACTCCTATTCAAACAGCAAGCTTGTGCAACATAGTGGAAGAACTTTATCTTTGTTTAGTAAAAGGTACTGCCACAAAACAGCAGTACTAACAACACCTTGTACTACTTCAAGCTGATAATGTCTAAGAAAAGCACCACCTTCCTAGAGTGAAAGCTAACTCTGTTTTAAGTGCAAACTGCTCTCATGTTATAAATGTGCTATTCCAACATGGGAGGATCATGTTCTACAGTATATTAATACACATCTTAATTTGCCTCGATTGTCACCACTGTTTCAATTTGCTACTATCATTAGTGAGCATTCTTTTGTTATCAGCGTTATTGTTGCAGATTACTCACCATCAGGTTTAAATGGGATTTTATTTTTGTAAAACCGGAGATTGCACAAGTCATTTTGATAACGAAGATCTTTAAAGTTCTGCTAAAAGAAAGGAAATAGGACACTATCAGCCCACGAAAACCTACCAAGACTATCCAGAAGTTGATACTGGGCTTTTTGAATAATTTAAGGACAAAAAATTTCAGAGTGTTAGGAACTACAGAATTCGACTCATGCACTTAAAGACTCAGTTTAAGGATCTGAAAATTCTTTCTGGCTGGTATCTTCTCCTACTGAGGCAGCAGCAAGCATAGCTGCACCCTCCCTTCAGTCTTAAGGAACTTGAGAGATAAATAATCAATCAGGCAAACTCTATAATCTACCGTATTTGATATCCAAGGCATAAGCCTTCTCCTGGGCTCCTACCACAGTTCCCAGGCTTACAAATATCATGTGTTTGCATGTCTGCCCAGGATGAAAAGACATTACTTCTCTCCCACTCACATATGTTGTGCCTCAGCTTTTTGGTTTGTATATCAGCTTTTTGGTTCTCATTTCTTGTACTTATTGGACAACACAAAGATTAAAGAATGCTTTTTTACTGAAAAGGCAATTTTAAACCATAAAATATTCTTACTGGATACTGGTGTCGGTACTTGTATAAATCTCTTGCTGCATAGAAGCTTCTCTTTGGCTTGGCTGTCAGCTCAGTTCCATCACCACTCTGAAACAGTTAGAAAGCAGATAATCATCATACACAAACCCCCTAAATAGCATGCTTGTATTAGTATTAAATATAGTAAATAATAGTAAATAGTAAATATAGTATTAAAATTATTGCTTTTCATTATGGATTTCAGCAGTGTAAACAAACCTAAGTGCATTTATTTGCCTATTGTTTGGTCAAACACTGAAAATTTCCCTGCTCAATATTTAACACAATGCACTTTAAACCTAAGTTAAAAAATTAATCTAAAATACAAAAGCAAGACTATGATTTATCCTTCCAATGAGGCTGAATTTGAACTAAATCAACAGTCTGATTGTCATTTCCAAATGCAAGACTTCAAATTAATCTGGCAAGTGCTAATACAAGACAAAATAAGTAACTGAACTTGAAAATGCAGAGATATCACCAATTTTGAGGAGGAAATCACACTATTTGGAAAAAGAAAAAGAAAAAAAAAGTCACATGTGCATGAACTTAATTGCTATCATTGCCCCCTTTAGAAAAAAGTGAATAGTTACTAAAAAAAATTCATTCTATTCCTTGCAATACACGTGTAATAGGTTAAAGTCAGGCTTAAAAGAGGAAGTTCTCCGGGACTGCACTGGGGATTTGCCATTCTTATTGCCCATGCCCTTATCAACTGTACATTAATGACAAACAAGCATCTATGTTCATGCCTTTTTTCACAAGACCAGCTTTGACCATACCTGCAGGCAAAACACACTTGCTTGAACAAGAAACACCCCTTGATACTTGGTTATCCGGCACTAGTATCACCACGTAAGAAGCAGAAAGGGGAAAGACGCTTAGGGTTACTTAGTTTTGTTTGCTCTCTGAACCAAAACACGGTATATCTAGCAACCTAAAAAAAGACCTAGCTGTTCCACTCTACATGGTATTTTAACCCAAATAAAATTATTGTCAAAAGAACACTTTATTTCTTTAAGCTCAGCGTTTACAAAGCTCTCCAAAGAACAGAAACTCGCTCTGAAAATTTGTCACACCCACCGAAGAGTCACAATTCCACTGCCAAATAGGATCAAATATTCACTTTTTTATCCTTAATGAAGGGACCACGTTAATGAAGGGACCACCACCACCTCCATTTAATTTAAAACACAGCCTTCCTTGGAAACAGCAGCAGCGGGAATGTCAACGACATCAAGGCCTCGATTTTCTCCTAATAATGACAGGGGAGGGGTGGGGAGAGATAAAAACGGGCTCGTCCCTAGTGGAGATGCAGTGCTGGGTTATACCCAGCTGCTCCGGGCACTGGCAGATGCCGCCGGCAGCAGCCCGGGCCCGCGAGTGCCGCAGAGCAGCGGGAGTGGGGCTGCCCGGACCGCGGCTCGGTTCGCCTGGGCTCGGGTCCGCTCGGCCGCCGGGCCCGCGGGCAGGGCAGGGCAGGGCGGGGTCGCGTCCGGCGCTGCCGGTACCTGCTCGGGGCTGGCGGCGTCCGCCTCTGCCCGCTCCGCGTCCTCCTGCGCTGGCGGGGCTGGCGGCGGCTCCCGGGGCCGGCAGTCGGCGGCGGACGGCTCGGGCGGCTCTTCCCCGCCTCCCGCGGCGGCACACACCCCCTCTTGCCGCCGCNCCACAAGAAACACGCGCGGCCAGCCCTGGCGGCGGGCACCACGCAGCACCCGGCCGCCGGCACCGCGGGGTCGGGCGGGGCGACTCAGGGCCCGCCCGTCGCCGCCCCGGCACCGGGCAGGCCGTGCCCGAGGGGAGAGTGGGAGTTTCCCCTCCGAGGAGGTGCGCCCCGCGGGCATTTCACTTCTCGGAGGCGACTGCGGTGTCCCCTGAAGGCTTATGAGAAGAGCAAGTGAGTGCGGGTGTTCATCGAGGAGAGTGGGGATGGCGGCCGCCCCAGAGCAGTGGTTTGGGGAGGAGATGCTTTGAGTGACAGAAGTGGTCGTGACACCTGCATCGTGCAAGCTCCGGCTGTCCACTAGACATGGAAACGGTTGCGGTGAGGTAGATCCCAGAGAGTGCACAGGTACCAGAGAAGACAGGAATGGAGGGGCAATACTGTGGTAACCAGCCGGTTTTGGCTGCTTCTAAAATTCCTGCGAGTTTGGGGATGAAACTGACATGATGTTCAAGGACCAGTTTGAAGGGGCAGTAACAGTGTATTTTGTATTTGGCTAGTACATGTCTTTTGGACAGAAACACTGCCAGGAGTGAAGACCTGATGAGTTGACAGCTTAGCACATTGTTCCAGTGCCTACTCTCACCCTCATGTCTAAAAACATGTCCTAATTTCTAACCAGGGTTGGTAGGCTTCAGTTCACACTCAGGGATTTCTGCCTTCTCCTTAAAGACAATTCTGTGATGTCTGGTGACCACTCCTAAAGATGTGGATTATCATCAAGTCATCTCAGTCCTCTTCTTGGTAAACCAAGCAGGTTGAGCTTCTTCAGCCTCTCGCCATAAATTCCCTTTCATATTCCCTCACTCAAAGTTGTACCTTTTTTTGTCTGCTGTGTGTTGAACATTTTAGCATCTGTTTCAAGTGCAGGTACTAATGTTTTAACTGGCTGTCAGGGTCATCAGAATAGAGGTGATTTCATCTATATATTCTTGTTTTCCTATCCACTCTCTATAAACTGAAAGATCATTTTAAGTCAAGTTACCACAGTGTAATTCTTAGATGCCCTCATGTTACTCTCATACGTAACCCTCCGTCAGGTTCATTTGAAGCATGTTAGCTGCACACACTGACACCAAACACAAGAAATTACTGGGAACGCCCTGGTTTGTCAGACCTTGTTTCAGGCAAGTGTATTTGGTGCAGCAGCTCACCTAGATACAGTCACAGCCACATGGCTGCAATACAGCTCAGTCTACCCGTGCCGCCCATGCCCCTGCTGCCTCCACCATCACCTGCCTTGGCCAAGACATTTCTCCTCCTCCTGTGCTCTTCGTGGAGATCAATGAAGCCCACTCAGCCTTTCCAATACCCCTTAGTCACCATCATGCCAGCTGCTTCCCTCCTCAAGATCCAGCTACTCCTACTCCCAAGATCAAAGCTAGTGGCCCAAGCCAAGACATCCCCTCCACCCCCAACCCTGTAGGTTTTCAAGGTCTACTGGAACTTTTTTGATGTATGATATTAAGGAATGCACGCAGCATACAGGAAAGTTCAGTCTCATTTTTGCCAGTGGACATAATTTTAATAAAGAATAAAAAATCCTCATCAAGCAGCACAAGAGAGGTTATAAGAGGGCAAGCAGTAAGACTAGATGCTAGGGCTGCAGTTGAGGAACAGAGTCTTTCATAACACTCGTGCTTATGTATCACATTTTTGGAGAATTCCCTCTTCTTTGACCTCATTTGGGGGAAAGGATTTCTTTCCTGCTTCCACAGTATCTCCTCCCATGTTGTTGGCATAGTTTGAAGGAACTGACTTAAGAAATTCTGATGTCTGGAACATATTTTTCTTGACTACCTGCTGACCAGCTAGTTCATTGGCCAACATCTACTGGCCCAGCATAGACCGGCTCTGCTTCCTCTCCCCACCTACAGCTTTTGTCAATGTTCTCTCACTGGGATTGTGTTTATACTATGGACATTGGAGCCTCAAAAGTATACCTTCTACATGCATCAAAAATCAGGGGAAGGTTTTGATGACATTCAGTTTGCATGGCAGTTAATCTCACAAACTAAAGCTCTTTCTGCAAGAAAGCTCAATTTCTTGTGCAAATAACTGCACCTTATTATGGAAAGCTCAGTTTTACCTGAAGAGCAAGGCTGTCAGCCATGTCTCAAAGCTGTCAAGGGGGGAGCCTTGGGGAATTTTAGGTGGATTTTTAAAAGATCTGGATCTCAAAGCACTGATAAGATCTAGAAGTCAAATGAGCTGATGGGAGAGCTCACCAAGACACTCCTCATCATTTACCATCAGTCCTAGTTTAACCAAGGAGGTCCCAGATGACTGTAGGCTAATCAATATGATGCCCACCTACAAGATGGGTGTCTTGGGGTGATTTTACAATGAGTAGTCTATTCCCTTATCATCTTCTGTATGGCCAGAAATGGTTGCTCCAGCTTTAAGGTGGGTTGGGGGAGGGGGGAGCCTTGGGGCTCTTCCACGGGCTTTTTCAGGGCTTTTTCAAAGCCTCGCTCCCCAGGCATCCCTGGTGCCCTGTGGACTGCGTTCTTTTTTGGTTTTTTTTTTTTGCTTAGCTAGCTTGGATTTTGTTAGCTTAGGCAAGAAGGTTTTTTTTTTACTTTCCCTGGCCTCGGAGAGGCTGCTGCAGCAATCCTTGGGTGGCTGTTTTTCCGAAGTGAACTGTATGGTTTGGTTTTGGTCTGAGATCTGAGAGAATGATCAGCGGGAGAAGAATTGGCTGGGGCCTGCTCCATCTTGGCCTCAGACCTCAGAAAAGCTGAGCCAGAGAGAGGAAGGACACCAAATCCACCTCGTTCACCTGCTGTGCAGAGGGGATACACACCAGAGATTCACCGAGTTCCCATCTGTTTTGCTGGAGCTGCTGTGTGAACCTTTTGTTTTGTTTTGTTTTTTTCTTTTCCTTGAGACAGGAGCTGGTGCCATTTTTTTCTTCCCACCAGGTTGCCAGCCATTGTGGGTTTGTTTTTTTTCCTTCTGTTTCCTTGGCATTTTGGGTTTTTTGTTCCAGTGGGGGATCTACCCTTAGCAAGGTGTATGTATTTTTCCTGTGAACAATGCGTTCTTTCAAGGTTGCAGCTTTTTTCTGGTTCAGGTTGTGAACTAGAGGCAGCTGGGATTCCTGAAGAGACTCTAGCACCTTAAATAGCTTTCTTTGTAGGGTGGTATTTCAGAGCTTGAACAGATTCCCACAAGACATACCTTATTCCATTACCTCACAGTCATAACTGGTAGTCATTTTTGCAAAGGTAGTGAATTTATGGCACTTGAGTTCACTAAAGTATTCCTGTACAGTGCAATGGAAGATGACTAAGTGCTAAAGCCAGGAGGACGTGTTTCAATCAAGTAGTTTTACTGTCACACAACACAGATGAAAAACAACAGAAGACCTAGGGGACTGCAAACCACTGTACATCAAATACAGACTTTCATAATGCTTATAAAAAATAAGCACTTGATTTCTCATTATATACATTTATATACATCTTAAACAGCATAGATTAGTCAAAGCCACATTTTTTTTCTTTGATGAAGACATGGTTTTTTGAGGACTTTAAAGTGGAAACCACATTGCTTTCTCAATGCTAATGCTGTGTGTATATCGTGTGATAACTGTTAAAAAATATTAAAAATGAGGTAATTGTAATATTTTATCATTATCTTGGGAGGATGCTTTGAATAGGATACCAGAGAGGTCAATTAACAACTGTGGAGAGACTTACCAACCTAATATTAAGTGATATAAAGCTGGGAGGGATTATGCATCCGTAGAGGATAGACTACAAAACTGCTTTGATAAATGACAGAGGAGGGTAAAATAAATAACATTGGTAAAATGAAATTTAGTCTAGCTAATGTAAAATGATTCATAGTGGATATTTGAACATACAAAGGTAGATTTAGGAAATGAAGAAAGGCATCGATATGACAGAAATGTGTGGAAGCTACAGTATTATTTACATACATTCAGACAAGGGTCTAAATATATTTGGACACCAACATTGGAAAGTGTTCAAAGTCATAGAGGTATGACAATGTTTTGTATGCAGTAGCTAGAGCTGACTGGTATTGTAATGGGGTTTGTTACCTCATTTGCTTTTTTTTTGACTATGGTGAATTTTAATTCTCTTCTTTAGTCCAGTAATGCCCCAGACTGCTAAATGCCAAGTTTGATGTACTAGCTATAGAAGGTGAATCTAATTTATAAAGTTCTCCATAATTTCCTTCTAGTGAGTGTCATTGGAAATGATTAACTAACTGTAAACTCAGAAGTCAGGTTGCATATTTGCCTAAATTAGTTTCTATTGAAATCTGAAATTAATTTACAGAGAAGAAAAGACTTCACATAAATCATGCTAGACGTTACAGATCAGTGTATTAAGCTCAGTAAAGCCAGTGGAAGTTCTCTCATTTTTGCTGGATTATGACTGCAAACCTGAAGACCTTAACTAAAGCCCCGTTTATTGGAGTGTCTTGCACTACAAGTGTGTAAAAGGTCACTTCAGAACAAATTAATAGAAGAGTGTTTTACTTTATGATGATCTGTCTAGGTGTCAGAGAGGCAGTCTCAGTGTAGTCCTTAAGCCTCTAAGATTCTGCTTGTCTTTCAGATAGGGTTTGAGCAGCCAGTTTCTTAAGAGGAAACAGATCCAGTTCTAGGATGCAACATGGTCTAAATGAATTGCTGTGCAGAAACCCTTGATTTATAGCTGGAATCCTACATCACCCTTGTAATGGACTGGAATCAGCTACCCAGGTTGGCACTACTGACTCCTCTGTAGTGAGCTCGTCTATGGTGCATCAGCAGGTACCTGACATCACTGATAAGAAATGACATTCACTTGCCAGAAGTTCACACAGGATTAGATGATGCCATTAAGTTTTGCTGAAGGGCTTCTGGACTGCACCATGCAAGCTAGTAATTTTGGCAGTGGAACCCAGTAAGAAATTCTTCTCCCTGAAAGACAAACTGAGAGTGTGATGCAGAAGCCCAGATGCGGGCATCCAAGTGCCTTTGGAGATCCCTTAGTGTATCCATCTTCTGCTGCAGAAGGGCGCTGGTGCTCCATAGGCTTAGGAGGTTTCATGGTGTAGCTGCCAGCCCCATGAAAACATTTTGGCTACTCTAGGTCATCTCCAAGGAAATGGTGCACCTACTGTGTGTATGGTTATCATATAGGCATAGGCCAGCTATATCTGTGTGTATGGTTGCTTGGCTGAATCACTTTGAAAGCTGCTGGTTGGCATTGACCAGAGCTCCAGTTATTTAATGGACTATTACACCCCTTGTTATCTTTTGGCATACATCTCTGTGCAAACAAATAAATTTAGGTGGTTCTTTACAAACTTGATCCTGCCCCTAATGTCTCTGAGCATCCCTGTTTCTGTTGGGAAGGTGTGCTACAGACTCCCTCTGACAACTGATGTGTAAGTGGACATTTCTGACCTGACAGCACACAGTATCTCCTGTCTTGGACTTCCAGAATTGCTAAATGAAGCACCTGTGCCAGATGTAGGACATGACTTAGTGTACTCAGAGTAGGCACAACCCCCCCCAGAGCTGTGTGATGTTCTCCTCTGAGTCATTAAACAGAGACAGAGATAGACATTCTTCTGAAGCCTGAGAAGGCTTCTCATTTGGGGAATTTATGTCCTGAGGTGTCTAACCTTTAGACACTAAGCCTGATCTAGTCACACAATGCTCCTTGTGTACTCCAACAGAGAAAAATAGGAACCTCCAGAGGATAATACCCATCATCCTAAAACAGGCATTTAAAATATGTAAGCTGAATCACAGTATTGTTTGTTTCTACTGATTATAAAGGAAGCCAAGATCTAGCCAAACTCAGGTTTAGACATCAGACTTTCAAGCTGTAAATATTGCATTGCATGACCCAGCCACACACTCTTGAGGTTTTCTGAAAATACTGAATTTTGAGTACCCAGCTCCCACAGGAAAAGAGAGAGCATCCAACTGAGCTGGTGGTGAGCATCCCTTTCACTAGCATGAAGACTATCTGTAATCAGGTCATATCATGTAATACACTTCCAGTGAGAGACTGAGAGGACTCTTGTGTGTTGAGTGTCTGTTGCTAGGTATGCAGAACTCAAGAGTACACATCTCTTTAGAAAGAGACAGAGATTTAACCTTCCTGTCACATCCTATTGAATTTCTTATGCATAAGATCAAAATGATAAGGAGATGAACAAGAAAACTGACTCCTCCTTCATCTCTGAATGAAAAGCCAGCCTCTGGCTCTCTGATGAACAGAGAAGTATGAAAGGCTATAAGGAGATCAGAGCATCACACTACCCTGGTATGTCATTTGCTGTGTGTAGGGCTGACTTTCAGTGGGACTTAGAGAGATTCAGCAGCAAGCCCTAACTTTCCCAAGGGAAAGCAGTTGCCTTCCTAAAGGAACTGCTCTGTGAGAATTTCATGTTCTCAGGAAGGCATTGATAGAGGTTTAGTAAGCATCTTGCATTCTCAAAATAACAGGTGCTGTTTTTCACTTTAGTTTGTTCTATCCTTGTGTGTGTTCTCAAAACGTGCTCTCTCTGTCTCATCCAATGGTGGTAGAGAGGCAGTGTGTCATTTAGCCAATCAAATAACTGTTAGCAAAAGACCCTATGAAGGGATCGCATTGTTACAATAAAGAAGCCTTCTGATTCAATGAAACCTTGGAGTCTTTCTCTGCATCCTCTGGGACAGGGCGACAGCTGTGCTTTATTTCCTCACCTAAACACAGCAGAAGGTGTGCAGAGCCCCTTCTCCATCCATAATCAATAGTAAATCATGAATTCCATACTGCTCTGCTTGGGTTAAAGGGCCTCACGTTAAGGTGACATGAAGTCAGAGTATCCCCTAGGAGTGCAGCCAAGCAGGACCCAACACAGAGCCATCACAAGTTTGACCCACCTCTGTCAGCTGAAAGTGGAGCATGCACAAGCAGTAACTCTTCAGTTTGACTAGACCAGGACCTCATG
This sequence comes from Irena cyanogastra, assembly GCA_013397155.1. NCBI lineage: Eukaryota > Metazoa > Chordata > Aves > Passeriformes > Irenidae > Irena > Irena cyanogastra. The sequence continues at coordinate 289,571 of VWZV01007732.1, forward strand.
CTGTCCCTGGTGAAGACATTGCCAATAAACCACTATTTCAAGATCACAAACTCCGTTCGTTCTTTCTTAACTGAGTTTTTATATGACTGTGTGAATTTATGTAGTCGTGATGGTGCAGCACAGCTATTTCAAAGATCTAACTGACGTCAAGACTGTGTGATTCATGGGAGTCACAGGATCCCTTCCGCTGAAAAAAAGTCCAGATTAAATGATATGCATTTGTGCAGTTCTGTAGTTTGCTTCTCAGCAGATCAAAAAAGATTTCATACACTTCATCAAGGATAATTTGAAAGTGCCCAAAGTCATTGATCTTCGACAAACTCCACAGCAGTTAGTTCCAGCCAAATTACACAAGTGGGACAACTGCAGGCCATGACTGTGCCACCACCTTTTCATCCTTTTTCATATCATGCTTTTTACATCATCTGTAGAAAATCTATATAAATACATAAACCGGGGAAGAAGTTCATCAGGGAAGCCATTTTTAATTAGGTCACTGATGCTCCGCTGATGCTACGTTTTTAGCTTGTGATTAAGGCAAAGACGCATAGACTGAGATACAAAAGCAAGCAAACACACACAACCAGAAACTGAAACCACTGAAAAAAACCCCACCAGAAACTGAAACTGAAACCACTAACAATGCTGGCTTTCATGCAGGTATCGCAGGCCCAGTGATTTTTATAACCATTTGGGTTAGTTCACTTAGTTAAACTATTTTGCACAGCTTTAAAACACAGGTCCACGTCAGTCCTCCCTGCTAGTCTTTGATGGCACCTTAGAGCAACCCTTCCCCATGCCTGGCAATCTCTGTGTGACTTCAGGGTGGCCAGGCTGGAGGGAGATGATGGCAGAGTTGAGGAATTCAAGTGCTTTGGAGTGATGAGGAGCAAGACATGGCCCACAGTCTGTGATTTGAGATGGGACTGAAGCATGTTATACTTTACACAATGTGATCCTCGTAGGAAACCCTGTCAGCAGTTTGTATGAATATGCACAGAATATGCACGTATTCTGGAATGAAATAAGTGATTTTTTTTTTCCCCTACCTATCTTGTTGGCCCTTTAATACTCCTTATCACAGATTTCCTTAGATCACCACAGGACAGCCTCATCATAATGCTATTGTGTTCCTCTATTCTGAAGAAAACATGTTAGTAGACCCTGTAAAAGCTTTTCCCTGTTTATCTCTGTGGTGCCATCAGTGCATTAAGTGTACTTGCCATCCCAACAAAGAATGCAAGGTGGTAAGTTTAAAGAGATGAAATTCTGCTTCTAGTGACACAGGAGAACTAACAAGGGATAGGGGTGATCTTTTCCTGATATGACAAATCTGACTTATGTGTTAACAAATAACATAACAAATGTCCACTTTAGGAATCTGATGCAGTGAACAAAATTACCAGAGTACAGTGAGCACGTGCACTATTGCAGAATTAGCCCGTTTGATTTTGTAACATGCCCTATTACAGTGTGAAGTCATCTGGCAGCTGGAATGCAAGCAGACTTTGACGGGCTCAGGGAAGACATTGCCACGCTTCCACACGCTTCCATAGCATAACTCTCAGGCTGAATGAACCATCCAAACAGGCCCACTTCTGTCCTGAATGGAGAGATGAGTAAATAAGCACGTCAACGTCCTTTTGCATGTGGCAATGTGGGCCAGCAAAATATTGCTGGTAATGTGCTAAAATACAGTGAATGCTTTGTACTTTTTGATTTACTGCTCTGTATGAACTCTGTATGCTTCCTTACATCATAATTAGGGGGTTGCTTGCAGGTGTGTTTGGGACAAGTCAATTTTTCAAAAGAAAAAACCCACCTAGGTGAGCTGGGAATTCCAAGATTTGGGGAGGAGCAAAGAAGTATAAATTACATGTTGATCAATAGCATTGTTAAAAAATACTAAAAGCAAAACTAAAAAAGCCCATATTGTCACCATAATTACAGATGAAATCAGAACAGTGGATAAAACTGTTAAGATACTTTGTCAAACATAACATTTGTTACACTAGAGGTCATTACAAAGAAAAACACAAACCAGGACAAGGGCAAAAGAGCACAGCCAAATTCAGACTCAGCAAGCAGAGCCGAGGAGAGACAAAAAAAGAAAAGGACTGATCCAGGCTAGGGACTGGAAGCAAGGAACAGTTTCCTTGCAGGGTAAATGCAGCTTGGTCAGGGGACAGGAAGATCCTTACCAAGAGGCTAAGAACAACTAAACAATATACACTTGTGTCACTATTGTCATAACAAAAAACAAATCCCCACACTACAACAAATGTATGGCTAACAAGAAAAGGGGCAATTCTTCTTCTCGATATCAATGTCGAAAAGGACAAAGCCCCACTGTTTTTTCTTAACACCATTAAAGCAGTGGCATTTGCTAGCTTGTGATGTTTGTGGTGGTATTTCCTTGTGGCAGGAGGCTACAAGTTAAGAACAGCAGGTACTGTAAACATTCTATGGAACACAGGAGAAAAAAATGCATGATGCACATCTGTGTTCACTAAATGAATTCTTCAAAGGAAATAAGATAAAAAATAAAGATTGCCAGCCTTGCATGAGTAACAATATTGGGTGCTGTGGATGGGTTTTTTGGTTCAAACTCTGACACAAGCAATTCACTCTCATGCAGATGCCTGCTGTTTCTAGAATGCAATGATCATCCTCCGGTTCTGCTTCAGATGAAAACAATGATTCATTTCTGTATTACATTTCTATGAAATTTGTCACACTCTAACACCACTCATAGCTATCCTTAAGTAGGGAAATACTTGACACATCTGAGGGGGTGCCAGAGTGAAAAAATAAAGCACCCAGAGTAATGTAAACATCATGTTAGGGCTAGAAAGATAGACTAGAACAGCCCTTTTCAGCACCATGTGTTTAAGCAGACACAGCGGTGGGATGTGTATCTAAGTGTTTTGCTGTGTTCTTTCATTTACATTACAAAGGGATGTTTTTGGCAGAAAGTCAGTGTAAGCAGCATTCATTATTCCTTTAAGGGGCTTGATAATTCAGTATGGTAATACACTGCAGGCTGTCAATGCTGTCAACCATCCACCAAGAGATAAATTAAACTTTGTTCCAGCATCAGTATTTCTGTATGCAGTCCTGAGACTAAATGAGATTTGAGATCTAACCATGGGTGAGAACTAGTGACGGTTGATATGTTTGTGAGACATTTTGGGTCAGGCAAAAACCCCCAGGAACGGAATACAACATGTGAAAGAAGTCATCATTAGCTCAGGGGGTATGAATATCAAAGAAAATGAGAAAAGTTATTCAAGCTGACAAAAAAAAACAAAAAACAACACAACAAAGCCCACCAAAAACAACAACAAAAAAACCAAACACAAACCAACCCTCAAGTATATCTTTGAAGTCTGCCTCAAATATGGAAAGGAGAAGTGGGTTTCTCATTCAGCTTTGGGTATGTCTAAATGGTTGCTCAGAGCACCCTTACAGGCAGGTTCAAAAAAGTGAAACTTTCAGGTACGAAAGCATTTAACCCTTAAGTAGCCATTTAAAGTAGGTCTGATGAAGTACCTCTTTCTTTGTTTACTTTATAAAGGGAGCACAGCTGACTTACCTGCATAAAGACAGAAACACTGAAAATATCTAAAGTCACTCAAGAAGTGATTCATCTTCAGCACCTAGAAACATTTTAATTTACATGTGCTTATTCAGCTTGGCCATCTGATGAACGACTGATAAATTGGCTGCTTTAAAAGACTCTTGAAAAGCTCAGTCCTGCCAGGAGGGAAGGTCCACATTGCAGTGGTGTCACATGGAAATCATAGCATAATTCTCAGCACTCAACTTTTCTGCAATGAAGTAGCTGCTGAGTCTCCACAGATTTGCTGTTTAGGGAATGAAGAAAGGGGGAGACTGCTACGGCAAGAAATTCAGAACTGTAATCTGACGTCAGTGCTTTGACGCTGCATCTATGTTAGTGTTTTAGCCCGGATCAGAAGAGAGCAGAGCCTTTAAAGATAAGTTCCCAATTCTTCCCCCTTATGGGCTTTGGTTCATATTACTCATTCACACAGTCTCAGGGAACATGAACTTTTATTCGGTTTAGATCAAATAAACTGGAAGATGGAGATCAGGAGTGCACCCAATACACTCCAAATGCAATGGGCATTCAGCCCATGGGACCAGATTAGGACTATTCTGAAGAAAAAAAAAATCACTAAGTTTAGTAGTGTGGGTGTCAGATTCTCAGCACTGACTATTTTGTTCTTTGAGTCTGCCACTGGCTTGCACTACTTGCTAATGTATCTCAAAGTGAAGAGGATCCTGGAAGAGTCCATTGGTCCATTAACCACTGGAGGAATTTAGAAAGACACGATGTAATGAATAAGAAGGCCC